>JAOVYX010003227.1:0-11132 GCA_035668315.1 Drosera spatulata
AAGGGTGAAATTAAATGTAATGAAAATTATTTTTTCTTATTGTATATGTTGAAAAATATTTTGAGGTTTTTGTATTTTTTTTGGAATTTTCCCATAGAATTATTAATTGTAATGTTATTTTTTTTATCATGGAATTAGCACGATTAATAATCTAATCTATCTTATCCTATGTATCAAATGTGATAATACTAACAAATGTCATTTTTTTTTTTGCAAACTGTATTAATATATGTAATGGAAGTTTCACTTATATTTTGATATCCAAGATTTTCACAGTTCATATATATGAATCTACCATGCACACCGCATGATATAAAATTCACATAATCATTGTTTAAAGTTTGCGGATGTTAACGAATTAACAAAAATGATCTTTGTCCAATTTTTTTTTTTTTGGAATAAAGGGAGTTTGTTATTAACAAAATACAAATTATGTGTTAACAAAATAATCTAATCCTATCTTATCGTAGGTATCAAATGTGATAATACTAACAAATGTCTTTTTTTTTTTTTTTTGCAAACTATATTAATATATCTTATGGAAGTTTCACTTATATTTTGATAAGATTTTCACAGTTCATATATATGAATCTACCATGCACACCGCATGAGATAAAGTTCACATAATCATTGTTTAAAGTTTACAGATGTTAACGAATTAATAAAAATTATCTTTGTCCAATTTTTTTTTTTTGAAAAAGGGAGTTTGTTATTAACAAAATATAAGTTGTGTGTTACTAGAATGCATTCAAGGATGGAGATTTTTTAGAAATTGATTTTATTTTTAAAATTTTTAAATTATTTAATTTTTATCATTCATTAATTCTAAACAACACAAATATTGAGAAAGAACACAAACACAAATATTCAGAAAGAACACAAATATTCCGTGATATTTTTTTTTTAATTCATTTTCATCTTGACCCTTTGGCCCTTTTTTTTCTATTGATGTTTGAAGCTGCCATTCTTGAGAGAATGACTTGAGCTTCTATCACAATCTCAAGCGCTCGTCCATGGCGGTTGCAGCAGCTCTCAACTCACGATCACTCCTGCGCCGCTCCCTCTCCTTCTCTACCCCATCATCAACATCCTTCACTAGGAATCTCTCATTTCTCATCACCCCATCCTCAACACTCTCCCTCATTTCTCCACCTCAACCTTCCCTTTCCCTTTTCCCTTCCCGTTCTCATACGCTTACCAGGTCAGTTTCTTTCACTTAACTTCAATCAGCGTGCAATGGTTCTGGGAATTATTCGTTGTAATGCTTTTTTTTGAAATCATTGGAGCTGAGAATGGAAATAAATGATGGCAAATTGTATGATTGGAACTTATGATCAAGGGCATTTGGGTTCTTGTTTGGGGACTGTGATGGGAAATTGATTTGGGTTTGTGATTTTGTTTGGTTTTGCCTTTGTGATTTTGTGCGGAATTGGTGAAGGTCTGTTTGAGTGGTTTGTTTTGGGAATTGGGGTCGGTGGAGGGAAGGGAAACCCTTGCTTTTGTGAATATGCATTGCAGGTTGTGTTCTTGGTTGCTTAGTGTGTCTTGATAGGGTTCGACCCTTTAGGTGAAGTCATACAGATAGTAGTCATTTAATTGATAAATGGTGTTAGATCTTAGTTCAAGGTTAAGTTACTCATCATTCTGTATAGATCATTTCAGTACCTTCTTATCATATTCCATGATACAAGTGCCCTTGGGTATTCACATGCTTATTAGAGTTGAGGATCCAAACAATTCAAGGGATGTATGTTTTTGGCGATTTTCTTCCTTGCAGAACTATATGCCATGCTAGTTCCACAAATGATGAAGAGGCTGCTGCTAAAGCAGCTGCTGCTACTCGAGACACGGGAACTCCTACCATGTAACCTCTTACCTCTCGATTTCCTTATCTTCTGTTGAAATCCTTTATTTGCCATGTTTTTGAACAATTTATATCCTTAACTTTCAATTTCATTTATGCAAACACTATTTTTGATAGTCTTCTATTTTTGAGCTGTTGATGAAAGAGTGGCTATTATTCTTGAAGAGGAAAGTCGGAAAGTGCAATAATTAGCATCTTCAATTCTAACTCAAGTAACGATTTTTAAACTTTGCAATAGGTTTGTGTGGAAATCTCTGATACTATACAATTCCATCATGAAATGCACCCAAAATTAACTTTGGCTATACAAGTTTATTATGTTGAATATAACACACATCCAAAAAGTAAAAGTAGTCATTGCCATCTATTGTGGAATGAAAGCCTCGGTGGGCATCCTTGAATATTGATTTGGTTATGAAACACACGTTTGTTTCCATCTGTTTCTAAGGGTTGATGTATGCTTTGTGTTATTTTAGATTTGACAAAATCATAGCCAAGGAAATTCCTTCAGATATTGTGTACGAAGATGAAAACGTTCTTGCTTTTCGAGACATCAACCCACAAGCTCCTACTCATATTCTAATCATACCAAAGATCCGGGATGGATTAACAGAGCTTGGCAAGGTTAATTGATATCGATATTCTCTTGCACTTCCATGTTTATATATATATGCTTTCTACTGCTCCGATTCCTGATCATATACAGCACAGTTGGGTCATGGCTACGAAGTTATTGATGGCTTGAATAATGTCTTGCCTGGATTTTCCAGGCATTCGTCAACACAAGTGTTGGTGTTCCAATTGTCTTCCTCTTACATATCCTACACAAGATAAGCTGTCTGATGCTCGTTCTATACGGATCTCTGTTGTGTGTGCCGGCAGGCTGAAGCCCGACATGGTGAAATACTGGGTCAACTTCTTTATGCTGCCAAGTTAGTAGCGGAGAAAGAGGGCATCATAGATGGTTTTCGTGTGGTCATCAACAGTGGAACGACAGCATGCAAGTATCCCATTTTGTCTTGTGTTGTAGCTTTATGCCCTATCAATTTATTTCCCTCTCCTTCCATTTCTTAACCATTGATGATAGTACATGATCGGATGTGTGCAGGTCAATCTGTGTTTCATCTACACTTGCATGTTCTGGGTGGTAGGCAGATGAAATGGCCTCCAGGTTAAAGATCAGATAGCTCATATGGTTTTTTTTATATTATTGAGCAACTTTTGAGAACTTGTCACGGCGGCCTCTCTTCCGGGGAACTTGAGGAGCCCTCAAATCTTGTAACAAGCTTTTCATGTACAACAAGAAGTACGTTGTGAATAAATAATCAAGGCCAGCCTCCTATCCAATGATGTCCCCGTAGAATTTTCGTTCTCTGTCCTGCCGCGCCGACACAATGGATGACGATTGCTACCATATTAAGAGTATCTTAATCATTTCTTCAAGTCTCAAT
This sequence comes from Drosera spatulata, assembly GCA_035668315.1. Taxonomy (NCBI): domain Eukaryota; kingdom Viridiplantae; phylum Streptophyta; class Magnoliopsida; order Caryophyllales; family Droseraceae; genus Drosera; species Drosera spatulata. Next base: position 3,316 of record JAOVYX010003227.1, read on the forward strand.
GCAGTATATTAATTTTTTTAACCCTGCTTTGAGCTGGAATATTTGTTTGCTACTACGAAAACTGATCTGGTTGAGTCCTTCTGCTGCAATAAAGCTTTTTTCGATATATCATTGACGTTGGATGCACAACTTGGTTCCTACATGGATGCATCATGAATCATGAGAAGCGATAACCAACTGTCCAACACAAGAATTCTGAATATCAATCTCCTCATATCAATCCATAATCAAACTCCTTTATGGAAGCATTATTACATGGTAACAAATGAACGAACAAAGTCCGTCAGGCAACTATATCAATTACAACATCAACCTGCAAACCTATATCTTCACTTCGGTATGAGTTAATGTACAACACTAGAGAATGTGCAGACCAAAACAATGACTATTCCTTCTCGTATTGCAATCATTCATGAGCATTAAAACAAATAGATGAAATGAAGGTGAGATGCTCTACTATCTAATCTCCAGCACAATCGCTGAATCAAATGCTATGTGTCAGTGGTTCTCTTCTATCTTCGTGCCTGCACAAGCTACCTCCAGTTTACCGATTAATCAGAGATATGGTCTGAGCGTCTTGTGTAGAGACACGCTGCTTCACTGGTCTCACATGAGTTGTATAGGGACTATACAGTATAGGCTGATAGCTGCATCAGTAATCATCCCAAGGAGGTGGATGACCCGGTATGGTTCGAACAGAGACAAGAGCAGTCTGGCTGAGACAGATCTCTCTTGACAAGACGTTTGTCTCGATTAATCATCAATTTGATGTGTGGCAACTTCAAACTCACTTGACGCCAGATTTCCCTCACCGTTCCATTTAGGTCCTCGTACTCAAAGTAACGTTTGACCTGTAACATAAGTTAGGATATGAATGATTTTCACGATAATGGAACAGCTATGCTTAAGCAACAACTATTGAGATAGAGAAAAAGGGTAAAGATGCTCTTGTACTATTAGCAGAGCAACAACACCTTTTTTTTTTTTTTTGGTTGAAAATGCAGAGCAACAGCACCTTAATCCAGTAGAAACATCAAAAACAAGTCCAATAAGCAAGAGCATGCATCCCTGAAATCATTTATGAATCATAGAGAGACAACTCAAGTCTCTTCAAATATCAAGAAATTGGATATGATGAGAAACGTTCAAAAGAAGAAAGTTGAATGATGCATGGAACTCAAATATGATGTAGATTATCAAATGGATGCTGGACAAGGGACTGAACATCACTGCTAACTAGTTTAGTGTCAACCGTTAGAAGGCTCATATGTACAACAAGTTCTGGGTGAGGGAGATATGTACGCATCCTCACTCGACAAATACTTCCAAATGAGAACTCTTCCCCGATTACACTCTTGGTGTGGATGTCTTACTAATGGAACAAACTTGTCCATGTCCACCCATCACATATCATCCCAAAAATAAAATAAAATAAAATAAAAAGGGAGAAGAGCGGGCAATCTTTCAGATTGTTGGAAAACAGGAGGCAATATTATGTCTTCGAAGTTCTCGTAAACATTCTAGCCAAGAAGACAGATTTGATTTTGATCATCTTTATCTTTCCCTGGGAAAGTTCTCAAACAATCCATATTCCATATACACTAACTTGAAGTAAATCTCAAGCCTTTGCCAAACGTTTCAGACATTCTCAGAACCCTCCTCTTCTTTTAACCGCAGGGCACTGTTTCCACAAATAGTGGGGCAGGGTTATGAACTTATGAGCGCAAATAGATTGTAAGGGTAAGGAAGGAGTGTAATTGACTAGAATAAAACGATTATTAAAATGGAGAGGAAGTGCAGAAAAACACTGAAAATAAAAACATATTGCAGGCCTTGAAATATTACCTTTTTCAGCTCCTCCTGGAAACCCAGAATTCTCTCACTGCTAATGGATCTCAGCAATTTAATTAAAAACCCTGGTTTTAGAGCTGAAGTTGAATCTATAAATATCGCGATTTTCTTGTAGTCTATGACATCTTCAAAGGGCAATTCAACGTAGTCACTGACAATTACTGGAACGCACAAACTCACAATTGCATCAAAGAGCCTACATGCTGATGGAGTGTCCCCAGCAGGATGTAGACAAAACTTGGACGTATGCATTCCTTGAGTAGCTGCACGACGGCTCTCCCTGGACTGTGCACCATGTTTCATAATAACACCATCTTCATTCTCAAGTAGTTGGAATAGTATGTCACGAATCTTTCCACCCTGATAAACAATACACAACAAAAGTATCGATAAACCATTCTGATTGCTAAAGAAGAACCAACCTAGTAAAATCAGATGCTGAAAGGTCCAATTCAAGTTCGAAACAAAACATGCTCACCATGCAAGTCAAACAAACATTTGTGGCCAAAAAATTGCCTGATAAAACTCTCCTCATGTTGACCAGTACTTAAGATCACACTAATCTTCCATTTCAATCAGCATTCCTTAACACGCCTATCATAATCTTAATCTTACAATCCTTCTAGGTATGATACACCATATTACTTTTTCTCCATTTTATGCAGTGTAAAGCCTCGCCCAAAGTAAGTTGAGGCAACATTCATATTCTCTCGTATTAGTGGCTTCATGTTTTCTTTGATCTCCATCTGCTCCTTTCTTTCTAAGCAAGTCATCTTACCTTGTGACAGGAGATCTTCATATCTTAGCAAAAGTTACAACATGATCCCGCCATCTTAAACAATTCTCCATAATTTTCACCCTAACCAGCACCTACTCACAGCAGCCCGTGCATCTTCACAGATCTTCTATTCAGGATCATTAGTAGCACGGATTTGAAGATTCTTATGATTCTAATCTCGCATCTCTAACTTTCTACCCTTTGAGAATGAATTCTCAACTAACAAACATTTGGAAAAGAAAACCAGCGGGATTAAAAGTTAAAGGTCATCTCAAAGAACTTTCCATGTAAGCTTAAAGAAATATTCTTGCCACAAAAGATCACGGAATTTTCCTCCATTTTTTGTGTAACATTTACTCCATAACTGACATCTTCACTGATATTACCATCACTTTGTAATTGCGAACCTTGTGTAGCACAACTTACTATAAGCAGGGAATTGTCAACCCTGATTGCCAACAAGTTAGGTCACATACTCGACTCATGAGCTGAAAGCACACATAAATATCATCATTGACCCTTAAGGTTTGAGATTTCATCACCTCCAACAATTGAATAACCAAAGTTCAATCCCAGTAGTGATCGAGACAAAATAAATCTTCCATGAGTGCACAAAGTGAAGTCTCAAAACATCGAGGAACTGAAAACATCTACTACTCTACACCCTTTTGCAATTAATCCTTGTCATGGTTGACTTCAAAGCACATTGAAAGGACCACAATTTCTTGTCTAAAACAAACAAAGCCAAAGATAGTCTAAGCTATGGGATATCCCAACCTCATAATAAGCTCCCGACATCCCTATCTTCAAGGAAGTTGCTGCCCTAATCAACCTTTCACCAAAACGAGAACGCCATTAAGGGCCATGCCATCCATAGTTACAGCTGGACCAGTTTCAAGGAACATATACCTCCTAATCCATACTAAGCTCACTCTTTCTAGCTTAAAAATTCTGCACAGCAAGAAATAATCAATCACCAACACCTACACATTACTACCATACAAATCCATACTCTGAACACTCCCCTTTAATCAAACGCATTTCATGAAGAACCAACAGAATGGGATGAGACCAATACCTCCTTCCTATACCGATTCCCCATAAAGAACAGCAACGACTCCCGCTTCTCCACCCCGACATCCCCGCTAAACGAATTAATCCTATGCGAATACGGCAAAATCACATCTTTCACCAAGGACGCCTGATCACTCTTCAACCTCCCGAAATCCGACACCAGCAACACCCCGTTCTTCACCCTATCGACAACCTTATACAACGCGTTCGGATCCTGACACACAAACACATGATCCCATCCATTATTCTTCCTCCAATACACCTGTTTCTCCAACCACTCCATCAACTCCTCCTGCATCCCCTCATCACTATACACACTCACCCTCTCCTCTCCGTCCCCTCCCCCCGGTCGAATCGGATTAACCACGAGACTGAGGGACGAGAAGAACGGGACATAGAACAAGTCCGACGTCTCCGGATCCGAAACCCTAACCACGGGCGATCCGACCCGGTCCGACTCCGGTTTACTCAGATCGGAAAAGAGGTACCATTCGGCCGGGTGTTGGTTCCCGGGGTACTTAAGTCCTTTCGCATTATTCTCGGGTTCGCCGCCACGGGCGATTGCGTAGCTTTCGATGACGCCGAAGGTGAATTTGCGGGGAAGATCGTACATGTAGATCTTGATCGGATTAGGGTTGGGATCCGATCGTGAGGAAATGGAGAGAGGGGAGAGGGAGAGGAGGAAGGAGTGGAAGAAGACGAAGAGGGAGAGGAGGAGTAGGAGGCCGGCGGCAGCTAGGGTTTGTTTGAGGGGAGATTTGCGGGGGAGTTTGGGAGGAGAGGTGGAGGGGAAAGGAGAGGGACGGGTGGGCTTCATTGGGCGGTGGTGATGGCTCATGCTCATGCTGTTCTGGGACTCGTCTTTCTCCGGGGGAAGGTGGTGGTCTGGTATTCTGATTTGGTACTTTCTTTTTTTTATTTTTGGATTTTTGACATAACCCCTCAAATCTAATCTAATTTTAAAAACATCTCTTAAATTTTTATAATTTCAATTAATTTTTCTAAATCTTATCACTAATTTCAACAAAATCCATAAAATCTTCATAATATCAAATAAGTCCTCTGAATCATCACTTTATGAAAAAATTAATCCAGATAATTTAAACCAAATTCGAATATTTATATCTATATATTTTCATCCGTTAGTTTTTTCATGAAATAAACAAAAACATATGATGCTCAATGTTGCATCAAGATTCAGCTAAAATTAAAAAAGATCATTAATAAACTACGACGTGTTTCGGACTCGATGTCATAATGATTTTTTTTATCCGCAATACCTACAAATTAGAGATTAACTTATTTTATCGTTGAATAATTTTTTTTGGTGAGAATATCAACTCGAATTCTGTTAGGATTAATAGTTTTTTTTTTTAAAGGATGGATTAACTTATTCACAAATCATGATTTAGAGGACTTGGTTGGGATTATAAAGATTTGAGAAACGTTTTGGAATTATGTTAAATTTGAGTGATTAATATGGCAAAAACCTTTACTTTTTGTTATGAGTCGGTGAATTTGTGTTTTGGAATAAATATTTTTATGTATGAATAGAAAATTAAATAGGGATAATTATTTAAAGGGTGCATCGTTGGTGCTGAAGCATAGTTAAGGGGTTACTGTTGGCTGTCTCATTACTCACTGTGAACTGCATTTTAGTATTTTATTGTGAATTGTATCATTTTTTGTCTTTGGAGCTGCAGTTCATAATAGAATAAGATGCAGTTCACGAAAAGAAAAGATACAGTCCAACAGCAGTCAATGATTTTCCCTTATTTAAAAATATCTAGATGAGTTTCAACTCACACTATAATACCCAAAAAAGTTTCAACACAAGGTTTGATACTGAATCACGCTTTCCTTTATATTTTGGTACCCAATCACCTAAAATATCAATATTACACTCAATCTACCCTAACCATACACCTTTTAACCTAATCTAACACATCCATCTAACCGAATCCTAACCTAAGCCTTCCGACTCTCTTCCTCAATTATCAGACAAATCCCACGAATTCAACTGCTCCCCTTTCACCTACTTCCCAATCTCTTCGATCATTTTTTGGCATCGCAAACCACCATTATCAAAGGGGGAATGGCAAACCTTATCCCTTCACGAACCGTCTTCCTTCCCTTGTTCCCCCCTCTATGCCCTGTCCCTGGACGAACAAGGCCCCATTGAAAAAGGGGAAGAAGCAAGGGAGGAGGAAGATTCGGGTGTTGGGTGAAGATGAGGCGTTGTAAGGGGTCAAGCAATTTCAGATGCTTGGATATATGGGTTGCCTTCGATTCATCGAATTCGAATTCGAATTCGATTCTCTCATCATGGAATCCGATGAAGCTTCCTCTTAGTCGTCATCATCAGTGGACGACGAGGGACCAAACCCTAACTCAATCAGAATTAATGACATCAAAAACAAGGTGAGCTCTCACGAGATCGTGGACGATGGAGAGAAAACGACGATAGAGAAATTATCAACGAATAGAAAAAGCGCGGATGTTAATGGATAGCGAGTAGTAATGGATACGCGGGGGAGAGAAAGAGTGGTGGTGGTTTGAGTGCAGATGAGATTGAGGAGAAGGAAGAGGATGATATTAGGATGGGAAGGAGTGAGGGTTATGGAGGAACAGGGAGGAGCTGCTAGGGGAGGAGTTGACGAGGGAGGAGGTCGAGGTGTTGGTGAAAGAGGTTGTGAGGACGATCTACCCCGTTAATTTGGGTATGTTGTGTTTGATTAAATTTATGATTGAGACAATCTTGATAGAAAGGTCTATTTGAGGTGAAGACTATGCTTTAAAAATCGAAGTGAAGACCAAAATGTTTGAGGGGGTTGTTGAACTAGGGAACTGTACAGAAATCCTCTTCTGCCATGGTAGATGCGCCCATAGCTCCACTGCACGGCACGCAAAATTTTTTGACTTTCAATTGGTATCAGAGCCTATCTTTCCAGACTTAACAGTTATTGGAAAGAAAAGGTGATATCTTTTTATATCAGTCTGCAAAGAAGTTACTAACAGTTTATTATTGTGAAGATTCAATCATGGCTCCTCCAAAGCTACCAAAGTATCCAAATAGTACAGAGCCACCTTCATGTTCCTTCGATAAATTCAACCATTGGAAACTTAGAATGCTGGCTCATCTGGATTCCGTTGATGAAAGAATGTATGATATTATCACAGATGGGTCTTATGGTCCAAAAATGACAGATCCAATGGATCCCACCATAGAAGTTGACAAGCCTAAGTCTCTGTGGACGAGAGACAATTGGGATCTGGTGCTAGTAGACAGAAGAGTCAAGAATCAGATATACAAGGCTCTGGACGATGATATGTTCTAGATCGTGGTCCTTACCAACACAGCGAAGGAAGCATAGGAAGCACTACTGCTAAGAAATGAGGGCATAAACGAGATTCGCGAAAATAAGAAGGATGTCCTCATGCAGCAGTACGACTGGGTCTCGATGAGAGCAGATGAAAACCTTACAAGTTTCTATGAAAGGTTTAATGTTCTCATCAATAATCTCAAAACTTTTGAAAAAATCTTCGATAACAAGGAGGTAAACCTTAAGTTCATGAGATCTTTCAGGGAGGCCTGGGGGACGAAGACAACCGCCATTAGAGAGAGGAGAGACCTTGTCAAAATGTCATTAGCACAACTCTATGGCGTTCTGCACACCTACAATCTGGAGGTGGAGCAGAAGAGACAGATAGATGAACCTAGAAAAAAGACACTAGCATTCAAAGCTCAGGAGAGGATCTCGAAGAGTATGGCAGGCGAGGAGAGTTGCAGCACCTCGTCTACAAGCTACAAAAGCATGACTGAAGATCTAGCACTCATGGGAAGGAAATTAAGAAAGCTCTTCAAGAAGAAGAATATGAAGAAACTAATTGCCAGCAAAACTAAAGAAGTAGACAGAGATGTCTGCTACAACTGTGACAAACCAGGGCACTTTACTGCACAGTGCAGACGATCGCCACAGGACTCGTTTGCACATAAGAAGAAGAAGGACCCAAAAGGAGCCTTCCACAAGAAGGAAAAGGCAAGAGCCTATGCTGCAAAGACTTGGAGTGACACAGACTCAGATGAAGAAGAAACGATCTCAAATGTTCAACT
>JAOVYX010003228.1:0-11131 GCA_035668315.1 Drosera spatulata
AAAAAAAAAAAAAAAAAAAAAAAAAAAAAAAAAAAAAAAAAAAAAAAAAAAAAAAAGGTCTCAGAAGTCTAGCTTTGAAAGTATGCATCACATTACAGAGCAGAAAAACAAATTTCTGGCCATGCTTATCCTACGTGGATCCATAGAATCCTTGAATACTCAAATTGCACTCATCTTGAAGAAAATTAAGTTTCAACGATCACGGAAAGGAGAGTGTACATTGGAGCTGGTATCCGTAGGAGAATTCTATCACACAGCTTAGGTTCAGAACGTGAATTGGTTTATGCTTCTGTCTTTCTTTGCATTTCATTTTTCGGGGGTTTCTTGGCACTAAAGTTTTACAGGAATCATCCATACCCAAAAAAAAAAAAAAAAAGGTTTTACAGGAATCATTATCTTTTCCTTCATTTAAACATAAACCTTTCAGATTATGATTTGAACATAAACCCCTAACCCATACGGGTTTAAACATAAACCCTCTTACCCATCCTATTTAAACAGGATCCGTTACCCGTAAGATATAGACATAAACCTTCTACTTGGAATACTTTCTTTCTGTGATAGTTACCATATTTGGTCATGATAACAGAGCGCTTTTATTTGACACTTGGACGTCCTACAACACGTATGTGCTAAAGCCGAATCATATAACACTGTTTTTTGGATGCAGTAACACATTGTAGCAGAGACTGATCATGTAGATGTAAAATCAGATGCAAGAGCACTCGCATCCGAGTATGTAAAATCATGCTTATGCATTTTACATAATGAAACTCACACTGCACGAAATAGGGAGTGCAACAGAGTATGTCCATGAGTACGCAAAATTCAGTTTGTTAACAGTAACTCCACAAAGTTGAGTAACTACTGTAGAAGTAAGGAGAGGAAGGGGGAGTTAATAATGTATTTCCTTCAAGATCTCTCTACCCATTTGTCTTGTCCGCACATCCACACACGCAAATCAATGATCAAAACAATTAATAAACTATAGCAGACGATGGTTTTTAGAGATTAAAATAGAAATTCCAATGTGCTTAATATAAATAGAGATTCCTCATTTTGTAAAAACTAAATGATGTTTTAGTACGTAAAAAGAGAATCTGTTAAGAGATTCTAGTGCAAGTGCTCTTACACTGAAAGACAGGATCAGTGCAAGAGAGGCAAAAAGACCTAGCAGCTTCTGCATGTTTATTTTTTTGGCTTGGCTTATTTGCTGGTGGATTCCCTGAGTGAGCAAACCAAGCACACTCACAGCTTTTATAGTACCACGAGAGAGTGTGAGGAGAAGCTGAAGCGCAATCTGTCATGGTCTCAAATGAATTATCCGGTGCCTACTGAATTAAGTGCATTTCCAAATTTCACTATCTTGTTCCATCCGCTGCAACATTATTGCTCCAGATAAGAGGACCAGCATTGGACCTGTCGAAGCACATCAACATATTACTCTTGAGTGATATGCAAACGAGACAAATGAAACGGCCCAGAAAAATCTCTATAGATAAATGGCCTCAAGATGAGAAAATGGTTACATACAGACGAGGCAAAACAACTGGGAACAGAAACAGAGGTTTAGTTGGATAATTGGCAACCGAGCCGACCTGAAGCATTTGAGGACTGCATGTCTATTACCCTTGTTCCGAATTTCCGATGAATACTTTCACTAAAATATTAGTAGTATATGTTTTAACCGTTATATTAGAGAGTTGGAGGTATTCCATGCTTAACCGTGCTTATTTCCATTACAACAAAGCTCAACTTTGTTGCAGTGATTGAAAACAGGTTTCTCTCTTTAGCCATCCTCCCCTTCAAAATACAAATCGCATGAATCACACCCGATTCCCGATAGCTTCCAAACTCAATAAATATAAGGAACAGAATTGATGAAGACAAAAGCTTCTTATCCAAAAAAATATCAATACAAGTAGTGGTGGTGGTGAATATGGAGGCAAAAGCCATATTTATCATTGACTGTGATATGCAACCTAACATAAAAATGGAGATCATAGCAGGATATCTAAAAGCACGTGCCCAAAAAAAACCTTTAATGATGGGCAATAATTTAGGTCCAAATGGCATGCTACTGTCAAAAGCACAAATAATATCACTTGTATCTGTTCGTTAAAAAAGAAGAAACCAAATGGGATAATTTCAAACAATAATGACTGGAGTACAATATGATCCCAATAAAATCTACTCCATAACAAAGCCAGCATGCTATTTAGACATAAAATGGAACTGTGATTTTGGGATCTTGAATCTGACAAGGTGAAGCAACTATTAGATCAGACTCAAAAAACTGAAAAATTGAAATCTTTACAGTGTCCTTGGACACTGATTTTACTACTTGCCGGACTATTATTATTAACCATATCAATAAGAAATAATAAGCTCGACTGAGTACCTATTGTTGGATCCCATTCAAATATCAGTATTGTCTCTCGGGCATCATCGGACGTAAGCCATCTTGGGATTTGAGTTAGATCGTCCATTAATGTTTCCAATATGATTATAGGCATCCAATGTCCATAATAAACTGCAGTTTCCTGTAAAACAGAAAGGGAAAGACCACCATCAGCAACTATTCTTTTGATATTTGTTAGCGATGAGATATCATTCAACTGTTTTGGTTGCCATGAACTCAACAATAAGGGAAATGATGTTCTCACAACCAAAGGCATTCTTTCATTATTATACAGGAATCTGCTTTTGCCTAGAAAAACTCCTTTGTCACTAACATCATCGAATTTCTTTATTTTTATTTTTTTACAATACTTCTTTGGAACAACAGAATCTGTTCTGGAGATGGCATCTCACTAGTGAAAAATTATTCACAAACAAAAAAACCACTTGAGCTATCGCCAGATGACGAGAAGGATGACAAACAGCTGTTGTTGTATGTTAATGACCATTGCTGCCCAAAATTTAACAGCAAATAATAGTAGAGAAACCTGAGTAGAACTAACCAAAGCCTAACAGAATTTAACTAGCTGGTATTAACTTGATTAGGTCACGTGAATCATGGAAAAGTGGTCTTCTCCCTTTCTAACCTGAGAGAAAAGATGAAGACAATAGACAGAGACAGCACATGACATTGTAAATTTGCAATTGGTAAAAAGATATACTCCAATACAATGGGGAAAATGGCGTCCGCTCATTAGGATTCAGAATATCCCCCATAGCTTCCTGGCTACTCTTATGAAGAATCGTCGTCGGATACAAGCCTTCGTTCAGAACTAGCGTATGAGAATCATACTACATCACACAATCGAATACGCCAGAACAACATGGTGCTCCTAATGTATAGAAAACGTATAATCCTTCTGTCTCAATTTAATGTTGAGAGCACTTAAGAGAAAACCCTAGGCTTGAAACATTACACTCAAGGTATCTAATTTAGAATATCAAGATCGCTGTCTCCAGGCTAGTATTTATAGAAGACTAGGCTGACGGTAATAGGATATTTTTATACAATTAAAATACATCCTATCTACCGAACACAAATCTTATCTTTATGGCGTATATTGAAAACTTATATTTGAGGATACATTATTAATTATAATACTCCTCAACAATCTCCTCCGAAGTTTTTCAATATAGCTCTAACAGATATATCCAACATACATGTTCATAACAATAAAAAGAATCATGCACCTTTAACAGGAAAACTTGAAAATTCAACCAGACCGAAAATAAATAGAAACTCCAATACAACCAAAGAGTTTTAGACGAAGCTAAATTCATCCAAAGAGTTTTAGACGAAGCTAAATTCATCCAAAGAGTTTTAGACGAAGCTAACCTGATGTCTTAAAATATGAGTGAACTATCTATTGCACGAAATAAAATATGATAGCTCCTCCATTCAAGTTGTCTCTACTCATCGAGTAGGTCATCATCATCAAGGTTTAGGTCTAGGTTTGAGCATTTCAACTCCTCCATTCTCGCCATCATGTGTAATTTGAAACATGTGAATTTTATTAATAATGAATTCAACCACTAAATTACAGATAAAATATCTAATTCTAACAATGTGAACTTAGCACAGTACACAATAAAGTATCTAATTCTAACAATAAGAACTTAGTACTTAAACCCATAAAATTTCTAGCTCAAACGACAAGAGCTTAGTATAATTATGCATGGCAAAAAAAATCCATAAAATTACGATAAGCATTATCAAGTTTCTTATTAAAGAACTTAAACTATTGATTTCTTATATCAAGAACCAATCCATGTATTATTTGGAATGATAAGACGTCAATGCATAATACTTATTTATGAAATATCATCAAGTTTGGAATGACATTCACATTGTAAGGTACATACCATCAAGTTTGAAATGGTACTAAGACATCATATCATCGAAGAAACATATCAATCAATTCTCATATCCATTTGGAATAACTCAATGGTCATGTCTTGTATCAAATTTGTTACATCATCAAGTTTAGAATGATTTCACAGAATTTCATACGCAACACTAACAATAAGCTATCAAGGATACTCAAATTGATTCGAATGCTTATACAGGCTAGATGAGATCCCAACAATTCAAAACTAGATTGGTGATTTAAGACTTACCTATGTAGTTTTTAGCCCTATCTCCTTCATAGTTTTAATTATGCGATCTTTTTGTCAATCCTTTGATAAGGATATCTATCATATTATCCTTTGATTTCACATAAATCAAAGTGATAATTCCACGTTCAATTAGATAATTCAGCATTGCTTGTTTTAGTCTAATATGTCTCCTTTTACCATTAAAGAGTGAGTTATTGACTATCGTCTTTACAGCTTGATTATCACAAAACATAGGTAAGATTGTAACCTTAACATGTCTCAATGAAATGTCAAGGATCAGATCTCTTATCCATTCTGCTTCATCGACGGCTGAAGTTAGAGCATATAATTCTGATTTCATAGAAGACAAAGTAATACATGTTTGCCTTTTTGACTTCCAAATTATAGCAGCTCCATCTAGTGTGAAAACATCTCCACTAGTCGACTTGCTATCACCCACTTCTGACCACCAAGATGCATCAGAATGTCCTTCCACAGTTGAAGGATAGCCCCTATAAGTTAGGGCATGGCTTTGAGTACCCCTTAGGTATCTCATCAACCTCGACAGAGCATCCCAATGGGCTTTTCCCGGATTACTAGTGAATCTAACTAACATGCCTACCGTGTAGGCTATGTTAGGTTTAGTGCAAGCCATCAAATACATGAGACTACCAATCAATCTAAAATACTCTAGTTGATTTACGGTTACACCGTCATTAGGTATCAATCGTTTATTATAGTTTTATGATGTCTCAACCGGCTTAGATTCATTGTATCCCCACTCTGAGAGTAGCTTTTCAATGTAGTGAGTTTGACTAAGGGTAATCAATCCTTGCCCTCCAAAGCTTACTTTCATTCTAAGTATAGTGTCTATGGCACCCATATCTTTCATATCAAATTTTTTCATTAAGGTTTCTTTGATGTCTTTAACCACTATGAGATCAGAACCAAGAATAAGCTGTCATCCACATACAAGCACACTAGGGCCACCTTGTTTCAGTCGAAACGATAATAGAGACATCTATCAAAGTCACTTGACTTAAAACCACATCTCTTTATCGTTTTATCAAACTTTAGGTGCCATAATTTTGGTGCTTGTTTTAGACCATATAGAGATTTATTTAACTTACAAACATTTTCCTCTTGACCTTTCATAATAAACCCCTCAGGTTGATTCGTGTAGATCTCTTCCGTAAGCTCTCCATTTAAGAATGTTGTTTTTACAACCATTTGATGTATCACATAGCACTCAATAGACACTAAGGCAAGAAGAATTCTTATCATAGCCATATGACAGATCAGTGAGTAGATATCAAAGTAATCTATCCCACCTACTTGAGTGAAACCTTTAGCCACTAAATGTGCTTTATACTTGACCACTGATCCGTTAAGATTAAGTTTCTTCTTCAAAACCCACTTGTAGCGTACAGCCTTAGCCTCTTTTGACAAATCGACTAGCTTTCAAGTTTGATTATGGAGTAGAGAATTTAATTTCCTCCTCAATGGCTTCTGCCCATAACAATGAGTCACAAGATCTCATCGCTTTCTTATAGGATGATGGATCCTCCTCCACATGGTAAGTCACGAAGTTCTCACCGAAACTCTTAGGTATTCGCTCTCTTTTAGATTCTCTATGTGTGATTAACTCAAGAATCACTACGTGTTGAGTGTCTGAACCAACAGATTGGTTCAGATGTTGTTGGAGACTCTTGAACCATCTCACTTTGACATGGTAAGGTCATACCCTTATCTTTGAGAAACGTATTCTCAAAGAATACTGCGTCACGAGATTCTATCACCTGATTGATCGATAGATCAAGAAATCGATCGGCAGCACTATCTTCTACACCTCCCAAATACACGTATGTGTTAGTTCTAGTTCCCATCATAGGTCTCCTAGGGTCCGGTATCCTTACATAAGCGATACAACCCCAAGTCTTGAGAGTTTCATACCTACAAGAATATTTGTGCAATATCTCATAAGGAGTCGAGTCCAACTTTGAGTTCGGCAACCTATTTAGAACGTGATTTACAGTTTTAACTGCTTTCCCCCAATAACATGAAGGCATGCCGGCTGTTAACAACATGGAGTTTAACATTTCTATTAACGTCCTATTCTTTCTTTCGGCAATACCATTTGATTAGGGTGAGTAAGGAGCTGTAGTTTCAAAAATTATGCTATGGGAGTCGCAGAATTCCTTGGCCTCAGTTGATTTATACTCTCCTTCGCTATCACTTCTAAGCCTTTTAATCTTCAAATTGAGTTGATTTTCAACTCTATGTTTAAAAATTTTGAATTTCTCAAATGTTTCGTCCTCAGATTTTAATAGATAAATATGACAATATCTTGAGTAATCGTCAATAAACGTGATTAGATACTTCTGTCCATCCCTTGTCACGTGACTTTTAAAGTCACAAATATCGGAATGTATTAAATCAAGAAGTTGTATGCTTCTAGAAACCAAACCAAAAGGTTTTCTAGTAATTTTTGTTTATGCACACACTTCACATCTGTTAAATCTTGCCGCGAAGTTCAATGGTATATTATGAGTCTTACCCAATTTAACCATTTTTCTGTAGTTCACATGTCCCAACCTATGATGTAATGTTACGGGATCAATTACATTAGAACTTACTTGGTTAACTATGTCATGCTCTAAGCTCAAACGATACATACCATTAACTAAGTAAGCGCAACCAAAATAATAAGTATTAACAAACATGTTTACTCTACCATCTTGAAAAGAAACACCCATGCCAACATTGCAAAGCAAACTAATAGAAATTAGATTCTTTTCACATTCAGGAACTACTTTAACATCTTTTAAAGTTAGAATCTTACTAAAGGATAGAGTAAGTTCAGCAGTTTCTCTATGGGTCACTTTAGCCGATGCTCCATTTACCACGATCACCGTCTCGAATGCATTAGTCTCTTCCTTCAGCATTCTTTTATCATTGCACACATGGCAATTAGCTTCAGAGTCTAGCCACCAGTCAAAAGTGTTACAGTTGGACGAACCATTCCGAATCATAACAATAAAACCGACTGGCTCACCTTTATCAACCATCATGTTGACTTCCTTCCTAGATGTACCAGGCTTTTCGGGCTTGTTCTTTTTTGGAAGTCTGCACTCACTCTGCAGATGGTCCCACTTACCACAATTCTGACACTTGTCTCGAAACTTAGCAATAGTTTTCTTGTCAGCTACTCGTTTGGGGTTTTAGTTGGCTTGGATTGCACTCTAGAATGCTTCTTGGAAGTTATCACAGCATCATCAATAGAGATCTGACTGTTGACTAACTCCAAGTTGCTCCTAGTCCGATTCTCATTTTCGATTCTAATGAATCGCTTGAGATCATCCAGCCCTATTTGAATTTTCTTCTGGCACATCTCCGTCTTGAAGGATAGCCATGACAAAGATAGCTTATAAATTATAGCTCCTATTAAGAATGCATCGAAACATCAATACCATCAGTTTTGAGCTTCATTCTCAAATTCTCAAGATCTGTGACTTGATGAAGTATCTTTTTATCGCCATCAAATTTCATGTCCATAAATTTATCGACAAGATGTGCATTAGAGAGCGCCACCTCCTTCTTAAGCTAAGCATCAAGATTGTCTCATATTTCTTTAGCAGTATTGAACTTGCTGTAGATCTCTGCAAGTCTATCGGACATACAGGTAAGCAAGTAGTCCTTACAGAAATTTTCATCCTTTGCCCATCAAAACTCATCAACATCTTCAGTGATCTTCTCCAAAGTACTCAATATAGTATAGAACACATCTAAATATTTTAGATCAAATTGAATCTTTTGCTTTCAATTATTGAATTCAGATCCACTAAAGTTCTCTAATTTAGGCATCTCAATAAAAACGTTATTTTTGTTCATGATTGTTCTATCAATTTTCACAATCACTTAAAATTAAATGCAAAATATTAGAACAATTGCACCTGATTATCACCCATTAAACTGCTTCCCAATTGACAGGTAACAACTTACACTTCTCCCCCATTTGAAAATCAAGGAAGCAAACCCCACTGAGCAAAGTCAGGTAACAAAACCGAATTCAATTTGACAACCACCCTTCAAACTCAATGCGCTCTCCTCCCTTCTCCGCTCCTTTCTCCGATTGAAGCAAGAACTTCGCAACTTGGAGAGAGCAACTCGCCGGAGACAGCAACTCGCCGGAGAGACGCGAACCCGCTCGCAAATCTTCTCCTTTGTCGTGTGAAGAGCAGCCTCGAACAAACTAGAACAACCTCGCTTGAAACACGCCGGAGATCGAAACCAATCAGAGGTCGGGTCTCGTCGGCGATTGTCCCACGTCGTCGGAGAAGGAGGTGTGTCTCTTCATCCACAGATCTCTCCTCGTTTCCGATGATGATGAAGAGTGACGGTGTGAGACGGATCTTTGACGGCGAACAGGGAAGACGACGGCGTGGTCTAGGCAGAGGGAAGGGCGGCGACTGACGATCCGGGGCGGTGATGGGTGGTGAACGGGGAAAGAGGAGGGCGACGAGCCGAGGGGGAAGAAGACGAGTGGCGGTGGCGGCTAGGTTAGCGTTGAGAACGTTTGAAAGAAAATCCTACATTTGAAATATTACATTTAAAATATTTAATTTAAAATATCAAAATTATGATTAGGTTTATGATAATAAGATGTTTTTATATAATTAGAATATATTATATTTATTAAACATAAATTTTATTTTTTATCGTATATTGAAAATTTATATTTGAGAATATATTATTTGACGGATATTTATATGTAGATCGAATTTTTATAAGATTTGATGAGAAAAAATATCTTTATAATGATAATTAAATATACGATGATAATTATAAAAAAAATAATAAGATGTATATTATGTTTGTGAGTTTGAATAGAAAAAAAAAACACACATTTTTTTTTCTTTGCAAATCTCTTCATTTCTAGGAAGAAAATTTAAAAAAAAAAAATTGACTTTTTTTTCTTCTTATTTTCTCTCCGTCTCCTTTCTTTTTCTCCTTGTTTAAAACTCAAAAGCAAGATTATGAAAAAATATTGTAAGTGAAGTGAGATTGTTCAATAAAAAAAATATACATGTATATTGAGATTGAGAAAATACCACACTTCTCCTGATGATTAGTTTTCCTTCAAAAAAATGTGTGACATGTAGTACATGTCTACCAAAGAATGTCATTGGCCATTGGTTACAGGAATCGAGGTCATCAAATGAGCTCATCCCCGTACCCTGCTGAATCCCCTCAATGACATTGTACTCAAACTCAATTAATTTATCAAAAATTTAAATTGATGATAAAAAATTTATAAACTATAATTTTTGAAAAATATACGACTCTCATCAATCATCATCCCATCGTATCGACGAGTTGCAAACAATAGTCAACAAAGTGGACAAACATTTGATTGAAAAACGAATAGCAGAACGTGAAGATTACCTTACTGGGACACACAGGCGAGCGACTCTCATCATCGACTGAGATTATATCGATTGTTGCGCTTGAATTCGTCGATGAAAGAATGATGGAGATGGGGCCAGCGACGATTTTATGGGTTTTTCTTGGGGGAGATCTGTATAGACATACGACGGGACAATGAAATCGGTTATTACGGCATTACCCAGTGATTATTCTCAAAGATTATGATGAGCGTATATTTGGACTTCTCCAAACCTAATGTTCTTTTTTTTTTTTTTTTCAAAAACAGGAAAAAAAATCTTAGGTTGTTATTGTTGTAGAAGATTGTAAGGAATGGATTTGAATGTTTTTTGTGGTTTAACATCACAATGGATTTTGCTACTCAATAATTGTGTCCGTTTATGCAAACCATCATTTGCCATAAACGTTTTGGCAAGATTATCCCATAGTAGTCGTTTTATTTTCTCAAAATTCATTCAGTCCTCTTAAGAATGCTACAGTGATGCAGAAAATTCTAATGTTAACAGATCCATGCGTTATGTTCATGAATCATTCGAGCTACCTGTAAAACTTAAAACAACACATACAGCAATCCATCTGACCAGGGAAAAAAACACGAGATATGTAAATCAGTTATAGAATCTAAGACGAGATGCAAACTGAACTTTTCCCCAGGAGAAACAAACTCAAATGAGATATGAAGCTCAAATGAGATGTGTATTGATTCATCATATCCAACAAACAACTAGCAACACCAGACAATCTACAGATTCCCCGTTTATCCTCGCAACCACGGACCTTGCACTATCCAATCATTTCGCCCAAACGGAATCCTAGCGTTAGCTATTTGCTCGATGAAGAGGATATGTACAGCCAAACACCACCTATTCAGAGCGCTCACAGAATGAAAGCTAAGTTTACATTATTAAGTCGAGTGTACCCAAAATTAGTCGTCTTGACGACTTCAATGGGATCATCAACTTTTGCCGTTAGTATCATCATCATCATCAGAGATGAGCAGTTGGATCTGCTTGGGTTTGAGATCGTCGATATCCTTTCCAAAGTCATCAACGTTCTTCTCCAAATCCCATTGGTCCTTCTCTTCCATGATTTCCTTTCTGTTGTATATGCAGTAAAGCACGAGCTGAAC
>JAOVYX010003229.1:0-11131 GCA_035668315.1 Drosera spatulata
ACCCGATGTGTTCAAGATCGTGTCGATCTACGAGGCGTTATCTTCAATCCCTCGATATGTGATGAGGTATCCCAAGAACTTCCTTGAGGCCACTCCAAAGGCGGATTTAGCGGGGCTGCATGTCATAGTATTTTCTTAACAATTCAAAGGTCTTATTGAGATCGTAGACATGGTGCTCGAGCTCGCTAGATTTTGTGAGCATCTCATGCACATAAACCTCCATCGTGGTTCTCAGCAGTGGCTTAAACACCTGATTCACAAGCTTGTGGTAGGTCAAGCACTTGGTGTTGTCCCTCGGGGTCTGGCTATCTCCGCAAGGGGTTCGATCGGTTCAGGTCAAGGCTGTTCCATCCTTGGATCGAGGTGAACCTACAAGGCTTTCTTTTCTCCTTTGATGTCGGGGTATTGATAAAGCGTCGTGGTGTAGCACTCCCTTAACACCCTTGGGTCACTTCGAAACCCCCCCTCCCCCCTCTCCTTGCGGAGTGGGAAACTTCATCATCATGTAACACGTGGCTATTAGCAGCTTGAGGCCGATGATTATGGGTTTCCCGATGATTCCATTGTAGGCCAAAGGTTGGTCTACAACAAGGAAATCGGCTACCTTATCGGGGTTCGGCCAGTTCGACTATCCTCCACAGCGAAGGGGAGGGAGATATATCCTTTGGAATATATCATGTCTCCAGTGAAACCAACCAAAGAGGATTGGAACGGTCTGAGATCCTTCTCTGTTTTTTCCATCTTCTTGATGGTCGAGAAGTAGAGGATGTCAAATGAGAACCCACTATCCACCAGCATCTTTTCGACATCAAATTCTCCTATATTAATTATCACCACGAGAGCGTCATCCTGGGTGGGCTCATATCCTGGGTCATCTTTCTGGGCAAAGTTCACCTCGGCTTCCCATCTCGGTCTCTTGGTCACCTCACCCCCCTCGTTCGACTGGGGATCTCAACTCCTGCGAGGGATGTTTTCACCTTTTCTCGGGGTGAAACCCCAAGCGATGACATGGATCTTGGGACGCTGGGGTGGTCTGTCAGCCTCGTCTCGCCTCTGTGGAGACCAAGGTCGATCCTTCGATCTCATAGGGGACCTCGGTTTGTCCCCTTCCCCCTTCTGGAACCTCTTCAGGTGACCTTGTTTAATGAGGTGCTCGATTGCATCCTTCAGATATCGGCACCCTTTGGTGTCGTGCCCGTGATCTCGATGATACCGGTAATACCAGGACCGATCTTTGGGGGCCCTAAGAAAGCGCTGTTTCTCACTGGCTTTGACCAGGAGGTTCTTCTTCTGGACCGTTGACAACACCTCCCCTTCGGGCAGGTTTGGGGGGGTGTGCTTATCGTGTACTGGTGTCTTTCCTCTCCCGCTTGACTTCTTGTTCTTCCATCCCATTTGATCAGGGACTCGGGAGTCTTCTCTTTGTGGTTCGGGCTCAGCTTGACTCCGACTGGTTGGTTCCCCCCGAGATTGTATCCCTCGATAGAAGCCGGTTCTTCTATCCTTTATTTCCATCGCCATCTCGACATGGATGTATTCTCCCAGCTTAGCCAACAAGTCGGTATAGGTCCACTTTTCTCTCAAGGAGAAGTCGTAGGAGAGGTCTCGACTTTCGAGTCCCGATATGAGCACCTCGCATATATCGCTATCATCAACTTCTTCAACCTTCACAACCTCGGTGTTGAAGTGTTGTACGTAAAAGAGCAGGTCTTCCCCTGGCATCTGGACAGTCTTATGGAGGTAGCTTGAGGTGATTTTCTGCCTCCGGCTGTGAACATAGTGCCGGTAGAACTGATCTACTAGCTCAACGAATGAGCCTATGGAACAGGTGGGTAGGTTATTAAACCAGGGTCGTGGAAAAAGCCTTGCATATCAGTGCATCGTTGGCTCCTTGTATGTTCATCAAGATCTGGAATTTTTGGACATGCTCTTCGGGGTTGGTAGTCCCGTTATAGCTTTCGCAAGTGGGCATATGGTACTTTTCCGGGGGTAGCTCCATGTTGATTTCCTGGGCGAATGGGCTATCTGTCCTATAGATCCTCTTCATCCTCGGGTCCCTATCAGGGTTTCCCAACATCCGATAGAGTTCTTCAACCTTATGGCCAAGGTTCACGACCTCTGACGATTACGGGGTCAAGTTGGGAGGCCGGGATGCCACAGACCGTGCATTTAGTTGCTCGCGGAGGTCGACAGGTATGGCTCCCCCTATCCTATTGATTTGGTGTCTTAGATCATTGGGATCTATAAGTGACTCCCTCCCCACATTCTGCGGGGGTGTCTCGTCCGGGCAGGGAGGCAATCTCATGACTAAGAGCTGGCGCATCTACTGGAGGGCTTCTCCAACCTGTCTTTCCAGATCGTCCTTTAGGTCTTGCTACATTGCCATCATCACATACTGATTTGGGTCAGGTTGGTGGCCTAGTTGGCTCTCCGCTATGTGTTCAGCCGGGGGTGGTGGCAAATCGACGAGGGTTCTTTCCGACCACAAGGCTCTTGCGTCTTGGCTGGGGTTCGGGAGCTGGTTGATCGAGGGTTCCCCCATGGCTTGAGTTGCGTGGCTGCGAGTTTGAGGCATCTTGTTTTCAGATCGGCCCCATGGTGGGCGCCAAACTATTTATCGGTCAGAGTCTTAGATGAGACTTTTTTATGGTACCTCGAAGGGCTCGAGGTGTCTCTTCGGAGGATCGACCTGAATGAACCTGTGCTTCGCTACACACACTCAAGCAATCGACGTCGTTAGTCAAGGGTCCAACGTGTCGATCTCGGACACCCACTCTGATGCTCAAGTCACTGAGGGGAAAGGTCAGAGAACTTCTTGAGAGAGAATCCCAATGTAATTATGATGGTGGTGTGAATGAGTGAACATACCTGTTGGGAATGGGCCACTCCCTTTTTATAGAGGGTTTTGCCTCTTGGATGGGCCTTCCTATCCTAACTGGGCCTATGTCCCTTAGGGGCTCTGATGACCAAGTCAAGAATGAGTTAATTGAGGACTATTTTTGGACTATTTTGGATTATTTTTCTCTTAGACCATTTTGGACTATTTTTCTCTTAGACCATTAACATTGATTTGGACCAAGTTCTCAGTCTCATATCATCCACCAAAATTGTTTGAAAACCCTTTTTTTCTGTGAAAGTGTTTATGTTTTTCATAAACACTACGCGTGATTTGGGTTCGTAACCCAAAATCACTACGTCTCCTGCATGTACTTTGGTTTGCTTAACCCTCACTTACACGTCGAAGGTCCCCCTGCAGAGGGCAACCTTACACCCAATTGAGCGATATTCTGACCCGTGATTTCTTATCGCTACGGATACGAAGAGAATCACACTTGTCCTCTTACTAACTAGATTTAACGTCTTGCCCAGTCAAGTCCGCTTTGAATGCTTGTAGAGCCAAAGGATTCCATTATAAGATCTCATCAACGACAACAGACTTGTTCGGTTATCTTTAGTTTGTTATAATGTTTGTTGCTGTGTTCCTTAAAATTACACTTTCTTTATCGTTAACATGTATAACATATTCATCACTAAGATTACAAATCATTCTTCACCATTTCTGTTCTCCATGGTATTGCATCATACTAGATGAACCATTTGACCATGAGGGCGTTTGCATCATATTAAATGTCCCAACCTCTGGGACGGGCGTCCCGGCCTCTAGAACGGGCATCGCTGATTCTATCCAACATGATCTTTCAATGTATTTGAATCCGTAACTTCTTGTATACACCTCCAAAAATTATTTCGTAAAATTCTTCATAAACTTGACTTTATAAAATTTTCATAAAATCAGATTTTCATCATGAAGCCTTACCAATAATAGTAGTTTATTTATTCAAGTCTATATTTTTTTGCTAGATCAAATAGTTTGACTTTACTTCATTAAGAAACTCATAACTCTTTACACACAATCTCAAATCATAATTTGTATACCGTTCTAGAAACTAAACTTCTGTACCTTTCAATTGATATAAGGTTTGTCTTCTAACTCAAGTTATGTAATTCTAGATCAAGTCACAAAGTTAGCCAAGTAACCAGTTTTTAAAGGTTGATATATCTGCATGTTTTGATTTATATCTTAGAATTTGTAAATTTCAATCATGATTTATTAACTTTATTAGGAACATGACTTACTAGGCTTCAACATATATTAAAATCAAAGTTATTTCAAAGCGTATAATTTTCAACAAAATTTTTAATCAAATCAAAATGGGGTTTAGTTAACTCTCAAGCGTTTTTCACGTTTGAGACTTTGTTTGATGATAACTATCGCTCTACACATCGGATCATTGCACCATTAGATTCGTTGGATCTTTGACTTTGCCCGGAACATCATGGTAGTCTTGGATTAGAGACCCAAATATTCTAAATACATGCTTAACATATATTTCATTAAGATTTATATATCCTAAATTTCTTGGGTATTACATTACCTCCAACTTTTAAGAAGTGTTGTCCTCGAAACTAAAGTTAGAATAAAAGCATGACTAATCAGAAAACGAATATGGGTACTACTTCCGTATTGTTTCTTTTTTTTTTCCATGTAGCCTCTGAGGTGACGTGATTCGCCCACAAGACTTTGACAAGGGATATTGTTTTATTTCTGAGCTTTTTCTCCCTTCGGTCTAAGATCTCTTGTGGTTGCTCCTCATACATTATGCTCTTGTCCAACATATTTGGCTCGTATTTGATACCGTGGCTGGGATCGGTCACATATTTCCTCAGTTGTAAGACATGAAACACATTGTGAATTGCTTCCAACTCCATGGGCAACGTGAGTTGATAAGCAACTTCTCCAACTCGTTCCAGAATTTCATAGGGTCTAACAAGGGCTAAGCTTTTTCTTTTGTCCAAATCGTTTGACCCCTTTTATGGGTGAAACCCTAAGAAAGACATGATCCCCGACTTGGAATTCCAACGGTCTCCATCGTGTATCGGCATAAGACTTTTGTCTATCCAGTGTTGTCTTCAACCGTGTACGTATTTGCTTAATGACTTTGGCCATCTGTTGAACTGACTCCGGCCGTACTGTGTTTGCATCTTCAATGTCATCCCAGTAAATAGGCAATCGGCATTTCCTTCCTTGCAGTGCCTCGTATGAAGCCATACCAATCGAGGAGTGAAAACTGTTATTATATGTGAATTTCAGCAGAGGTAAATGATAATCTCATGACCCTTGGAAATCCAAGGCACAAGATCGAAGCATATCTTCTAGAGTTTGTAGTGTCCACTTCGTTTGTCTATCTGTTATCAGATGAAAAGTAAAGCTAAACTTCAATTTTGTATCGAAAGCCTTCTGCAATCCCTATCAAAATCGTGCCTGAAATCTTATGTCTCAATCGGACACAACGTCCCTTAGAACTCCTTGTAATCGTGCAATCTCCCTGACATATTCATCCGCTAGACGATCCGCACTCCAGGAGTTCTTGATCGGAAGGAAGTATGCAGATTTTGTCAGTCAATCCACTATGACCCAAATGGAGTTCATTCCCTTCGTCATGGTAGGGAGTCCTACGATGAAATCCATAGAGATTGATTCCCACTTTCAAATAGGAATCTCAAGTGGTTATTGTAACCCACGTGGTTGTTGATGCTCAATCTTGACCCACTGACATGTGATGTATCTTGCCACGTATTCTGCGACTTCTCTTTTCATATTGCTCCACTAGATTTTTTGTCGCAAATCCTGGCAGATCTTATTTCCGTCGGGGTGGACAAAATATGGTGTTTAATGTGCTATCTCCACGATTTCCTGCTTCAATGTCTTATCGTTTGGTACACACAGATGTCCCCGAAATCTTAGGGAACCGTCTTCATATACTATGAATCCCGGCCCATTTCCATCCTATGCATCCTCCCTGAGCTGTTTCATTAGCTCATTGGCTTGTTGTACTTGCAAAATTTCCTCCCGTAAAGTAGATTGATCTTACATATCAGTCAACATACTCCCTGGAGTTCCTGCTCATACCTCTATTTCCTGTTTGCAGAATTCGTCGATGAATTCAGTCTCCAAAATTCCCAACATTTGCACAGTTTCCACTGCTTTTTTAACCTTCGGACTCAGTGCATCGGCCACACATTTGCTTTTCATGGGTGGTACTGAATGTCCAAGTCGTAATCCTTCAGTAACTCTTATGGGTGAAGATGTATTTCAAACTCTTATGATCAGTAAAGACCTAACAAGAGACACCATATAGATAGTGCCTCCACATCTTCAGCGCAAAAACCACAGCTGCGAACTCTAGGCCATGGGTTGGGTAATTCATCTCATACGACTTTAGTTGTCTGAAAGCACAGACAATTACCTTACCGTGCTACATAAGCACACAGTCTAGACCTTGTTTTAATGCATTCTATAGTTGCAAAACCCTTCTTCTCCAGAGGGTAGTGTGAGAATCGATGCAGAAGTGAGACGTTTCTTCAGTTCCTGGAACGCCTCCTCATACTTCTCTCTCCAATGAAAATTGCACTTTTTCTGTGTCAGCTTCATCATAAGCATGAAAATCTTCGAGAACCCTTCTACAAAGCACCGGTAATACCCTGCCAAGCCTAAGAAACTTCTGACCTCCATCGCGTTCATAGGTCTAGCTCAGTTCGCTACGGTCTCGATCTTCTTCGGATCAACCCTAACTCCTTCCCTAGTGACTATGTGTCCTAGGAATGCTAACTCATTTAGCCAAAACTCATACTTCATGAGTTTTCCATAAAGCTGATGTGCTCGTAGCGTCTCTAGGATAGTACGGAGATGTGCTTCGTGGTCCTGTTTTATCCTGGAGTAAATCAGGATGTCACCTATAAACACTACAACAAACCGGTCTAAGTAAGGCTTAAAGACCCAATTCATCATGTCCAGAAAGAATTTCGGGGCGTTCGTAAATCCAAATGACATTACCACAAACTCATAATGCCCATAGCGAGTTCGGAAAGCTGTTTTCGGAACATACTCCGGTTTGATTCGCAACTAGTTATACCCCAAACAAAGATCAATCTTTGAATACACCGATGCCCCTTGCAACTAATCAAAGAGATCATCAATTCGAGACAGGGTACTTGTTCTTTATGGTGAGTTTGTTCAACTCACGATAATCAATACAAAATCTCATACTTTCATCCTTCTTTTTGACGAACAGGACTGGTACACCCCATGGAGACACACTAGGCCTAATGTACCCTATCTCGAGAAGATCCTCAAGTCGACTTTTTAACTCCTTTACTTCAACTCATGCCATTCGGTATGGAGCCTTAGATATAGGTGCAACACCTGGTACAAGGTCGATAAAGAAATCTACCTCTCCGACAGGTGACAACCCAGGAATTTACTTAGAAAATACATCTGGGAACTCCCGTACTACTGGTATCTCGGAGAGCTCCAGCTCCTCACCTTTGACTGTTTCTATTCCACACAGGAATCCTTGACAATCCCACATCAAGAACTTTCGTGCGGTTAATGCCAACACCAATTGTAGTTCAGCTCTCATGCCTTCATCACGGAACTCTAACATTCTTCCTTTGGCGTTTTTCAATCTAATCACCTTCCACTCACAATCTATTGTCTCCCGATGAGTATCTAACCAACTCATTCCCAAAACAGCCCCAAAACCTTATAAGTTAAATACGATCAAGTCTATAGGAAATTCCTCACTTTCTATGACGATAGGAGCACGAGGAACTACACTATTACACGTTACCACCTTCCCATTAGGTAGACCTATGTATACTTCCCTAGATACCATACTTCTCTACCACGGCTTCGGATATGAAGAATTGAGTTGCACCAGAATCAAAGAGCGCATAAATAAAGTGTGAGTATAAGTGAATGTTACCAGTCACTGCTACATCGCTCTGGTGGGACTCTTGAGGGTTCATTACATACACCCGGTTGTTTGGTGCAAGGTTCGACGAACCTAGTACAGGTCATGATAACTGTACCGTAGATCGTCCTGAGTCTGCTAGTTTTCTCTGTGTGCTGCTTTGTGTATTGTTTCGCTGCGGGTAATTGGGGCTGATATGCCCAAACCAGTTGCACAAGTAGCATGTGGGGTCTGTGGTGCGACATTCCCACGCCATATGCCCAACCCTATCACATTTGAAGCAAGTGATTTTGGCTGTGCTTCGTTTTCTTACACCCGAGCCAGATGCTTGGTGCTGATTGGTGTTAACTTGGGTTCCTTAAAAAGATTTCGACTAGCCTCCTATGCTCTTATCCCTGTTCTAGTAAGTTAGGGATAGAGTTTTCCTGCCAACCCCTATTGTTAACTAAGTTGCCTCCTCTACGACAGAAAGATCCACCACCCTGCTACATTGCACTCCACTTCTGCTTTTGGAATCCTGAAATCTGGTTCTAACCCCGAACTTGACCGTCCTCCCGGTTAAGAAAAGAGCGCTCCATCTTAATAACACTATCGTAGACTTGCTGATAACTCGTGAAAGTCATTGTCATCATCCCGTGTGCAAGTTGCAATTGAGACCTCCCTGTAAATGCTTAATCTTCTCCTTGTCTGTATGATAGAACAAGGATATAAAACGCATAAGTGCTATTAATTTGGTGGCCTACTCATGGACCGTTATATTTCCTTGTTTAAGATTCATGAACTCTGTCTCTTTCTGGGCACGGAGTGACTCCAGGTAGAGCCATTATCTGAAAACTTCCGTGAATTGGTTCTGAAAACTGGCTCTCCTGTGCAGTTAGTAACAGTATGCCACCACGCGTATGCAGTTGCCTAGAGATAGTAGATTCCGAAATCCACCCTCATGTTTTCCGGGCACGTTATGGCATTGTATAGCTTTTCCATGTTGAGGATACAATCCTCGAGCAGTATAGGATTGTCTATACCCGTGAATGACCTCGGATAGTAGGCGTTAAGACGTATAAGAAAATGTTCACGATCAGGTTCGCTTTTGGTCTCATTCTTCCTTTTCTCTATGATAAGCACTTCCACTAGATACTCCACAATTGAGTTCTATGATAGAAGGACTGCTGGTTGGCTATTGACCACCTTGACTTGAGATTGGTTTACCCCTTGGGCTGGTGGAACCTCCTCCTCTGACCTATTTCAATTGCCATAACAATGTTGTTATAACTCTGAAACATCTTTTTCTGTGATATGCACATTTCATAAGTTTCGAATGCCATAAATCATTATGCAATTCTATATTGCAATCCTCACACAGTTGACAGATAAAAACTGCATTCGATTTAAGTATACAATGACATTTCCTGATGTCTTATTCAGTATTTTCACATAAATCCCAAACCTATAGGCCCGCATTATTACACTTATTTTTCAAACAAAGTTGATTATCTACTATCCTAATCGGTGTCTGTGTTTGTGTGTGAAAAGAGGACTTCTTGTACTTTGGACCGAACATCAATCTCCGACTCATCCTTGGGCTCGAGTTCAAATTCCTCCTCTAAATCATCTGCCTCTATCCTAGCTCCTATGTTCGCTAGTCCCTCAGTTATTACTCGGAATGAAAACTCTGGCCTTTGATCAAAATCTTCATCCTCGTCCGAGTCCGAAGATTCCCAAGTTCTTCGGTTCCCTTCTTCATCACAAAAGTGTTTACGACGACTAAAGTTTTGAAAGAACTCTAGTTCATCTATCGTGAAGCTCGCGGTCCATTGGTTCGTTTGATAGCAGAGTCAATTAGGGTCTCCATTCAATATGAGCTGGTTATACTTCCGGTGGACACGAGTCCACATAAACTAGACTCTATAAGCTTTTTATAGAATCAGAGTTTAAATCATGAAGGCTTGCCAATAATAGTAGTTTATTCGTTCAATTTTATATTTTCTTCTAGATTAGACAATTTGACCTTACTTCACTAATCAACTCGTAACTCCTTACCCACAACTCCTACTATGTAATCGTAGACCAAGCCATAAAGTCAGCAAGTAACCAATTTTTACAGGTTGATATATCCACATGTTTTGATTTATATCTTTAGATTCATAACTTCGAATCAGGATTGATCAATTTCATTAGGAACTAGACTTATGAGACTTCAAATATATTAAAATTAGAATTTATTTCAAACCCTATAATTTTCTACAAAATTTCTAATCAAATCAAAATGAGGTTTGGTTACCTCGAGCGTTTTTTACGTTTGAGACTTTGTTTGATGATAATTATCACTCTACAAGTCAGATCTTTGTACCATTAGATTCTTTGGATGCCTGACTTCGCCTCGGACGTCGTGGTAGTCTTGGA
Organism: Drosera spatulata; assembly: GCA_035668315.1. NCBI lineage: Eukaryota > Viridiplantae > Streptophyta > Magnoliopsida > Caryophyllales > Droseraceae > Drosera > Drosera spatulata. The sequence continues at coordinate 10,215 of JAOVYX010003229.1, forward strand.
TTGAAAATTTCGCAAGTGTAGAGTAAGATCTGATCAAAACAATATAAGTTTTAAAGTGATAACAGTGTATGAATTTTAATTCGTGATATCTTGCGACTTGAAGATCGGATTAATGTATCGTTTATGGCGTTGAACTCCTTGATTCGTTCTCTTTGTCATGACTATAAATCACACTGATATCGATGGAGTATGGAGACGATGTCATGATGTAAAGTATAAGTGTTGTGTGAGGGAGAGTGTCGGTTTGAGTGAAATGTGTGAGGAGATGAAGAATATTCTTCATATATATATATATATAGATGATTGAAAGAAGGCGAAAGTGATTGTGGTGGTGGTTATGGTGAAAGTGATGAGTGGGAGGTGGTTATAGTGGGAGTGATGAGTAGAAAGTGGTGAGTGAAAAGTGGTGTGGATGATGAAGTGGAAGAAGATCGCCGGTGGTGGGTGATGAAAATGAAGAAAAAGATTAGTGGTGGGGAGTGGTGTGTTGGGTGATAATATTTAGGATATTATGCTATTTCATATATCGTATTTGTAAAAATCTCGTATAATTTCACCTTCAAAAATTATTTTCTTCGGACCGTAACGTTCCAAATATTTTATTAGAATGTTCACCGAAGAAAATATTTTTTTGGGGACTAAAAATTTCATACTTAAGAAGTTTGAATGATTTTTTATGAACTTAAGAAGTGTAGGGTAACAGGATCTGAAGTTAGAAAATTAGTGACTAATTTGGAATCTCCTCAGGTTCATAGCTCTACTCCTCACTTAAGCTCTACATCTATAACTTCTTCTCACAGAGCGCAAAGCGAAAGGAGTTTTTCTTCTATTATCATTGCGAATTTTGAAATGGCAGCAAATAATCAGAATAACGCAAATAATGCTGAGCAAAATTTACAACGAACTCTTAGAGAGTT
>JAOVYX010003230.1:0-11130 GCA_035668315.1 Drosera spatulata
AATGGAAAGGTTCTTGTCGCAACATCACATGGGACGAAGATGGAGTAGGATTAGTGTTAAGATCCACAATAGACCTTCTACCATCAGTACATAGTTTTGATAGAATTGGTTCTTCGACATGGTATCAGTTGTGCCATTGAGATCATGTGTTCAATACCTATCTCCCCTTCGTTTATTGTGGATTTTATTTGGCACTTGGTTATGGGTGGGTCAGTGCACTGTTATCCACGCTTCATGCCCCAATAGGCTTTCGTGTGATGAGGAGTATTGTAGTCCCTCTTGTCTGGTCCTTTCTTTTTCAGTATTCATTTTTTTTTTGGAGATTTTCTACAATCTACGGCAAAGTGTCCTGGTTTTTCGCAATTGAAACAAGTTGAGACTTGCTCCTTTCCTTTGTCTTTTGATTGTTGTTCTTTCATGAAACTTCTTCTTTTCTTGTTTGGCGGGAATCTTTTGAATTTTCTAGCAGCAAAGCTACATCCTCGTCTGAGTGCTCCTCTTCTAATTTAGTGGTGCTGGATTCTGTTGTGGTTTCCTTCTTTCTAGGTTCTGCAGCTTTCAGTGCAAGACTTTTTTTTTTCTTTTCAACTGCTTCTTCTTTTCTTTCAAAGATTTCCACCTGGCAGGTGTACAGGACTTCGAAAAGTGTTGGCAAAGTGGTGATACTCAGATTTCTTGACTCTCTGATTGGTGTTATCTTAGCATCCCATTCAGAGGTAAGATACCTCATGAATTTTAGATTTAGAGTATTCTGTTCAATGGGATAATCCAGGTCATTGAGTTTGTTGATTAGTATATTGAAGCGCTCATACAAGCCTGTGAGATTTTCGCCTTCTCTTATCTGTATTCTTTCATACTGTTAAATTACCACATTTTCCTTATTTTCTCTGATTTCAGAGGTTCCCTCCATCTTGACAATTAGGATGTTCCACACTTCTTGCGTTGTCTTACAGTGATAATTGTCTTAAACAGTTTTGGCTTAAGAGATTGATATAGTATATTCATTGCCTTGTTGTTGAAGGAGACATGTTTCTAGTCTTTTTCAGTGTAATCTTTCTCATCCTTTGGTACTAGTTTTCTGCCATCACTTGGGTCTACTGCCATTGGAATGAAGGGTCCCTGGATATTGATTCTGAAGATTTTTCTATCAATAGCATCCATGTGTATTTTTATCCTCTTTTTGCAGTGACTGAATTTATCAGCAGTACACAACGGAGGACTGATAGGTGTGCCAAGGTGAGACATTATCACAAGTTAGTTAGTAATTTCTTTGTCAGAAATAATCTAATAAAAGAGTGACTTTTTCTCTTTAAAGCTATAAAGCCTAAAGAGACAGCCTCTGATATTAATAATTGATCATAAAGGAGAAAATAAACCTTGAAGAGGAAGGGGGGAGGAAAAAGGTTGAATAGATTTATTACGAATAAATGGTTGTATCATCAGAGTCAAAGAGTAATACTACTGATTGTTCAGCTCAACTTTGCTGTCTGCTGGATTTTTAATCTCAGGGTATTATGGTTGCTTTTTCACCTGTTTCTTATAACAATCATTTTCAATTTTAGTTAGATTTGACTAGATTTCTGTCAGATTTTAATGATTAATAAGTAATTCTCTCTTAAAAAATTTAGATGTCAAAACTAACCTGACAAACTATATGATGGTTTGCCATCTAAAAAAATTAATGTAATTGTATATATAATAGAGAATAGATTTTGAAAATAGTAATAAGAGGTTTAATGATTATATGAAAAAAATAATTATATGGATTAAGTAGTTTAAAAGTTTTAATAATTATATGAAAAAAATTCAAACACTATTATTTAATAAAAAAGTGAGTATTATCAAATAGTGTTACTTTTTGATTTTATTTACCATTTGATATATTCAAAGATATTAATTATCAATTGGTACTAAAAGATTATTACATCCCTCATTTACCATTCTCTTAATATTTAAATATAAATCCTAATTGTTCTCATATCTCTTTTTCTTGAATCCTTGAATCCTGACGATGGCGAAAAATCCATCTCCACCTCATCAAACCCCAAATCCATCTCCTGATCAGACCCATTATCAATCCCATCCTCGAATCCCGAATCATATCCATCGTCATCATCATATCCATCCGAGAATCTGTCCTCGTCATCGATGACTCGATACAATAGTCCAGTTATCCCATCACAGACAAGGTCTGAGAAGCGTAGGATATATGTAACCTTATCCCTGTTGCAAACAATAGAAAGACTGTTTTATAAAGTCCTCACAAACATATCGATGACTCGGTGATTCGATGAATTGAATTGGGCTCCAATGTCGACGAGAAGCAGGCGATTCAATGTCGAGGAGCTAAGATGAAGGAGGAGATACGGTGATGAGTGGTTCTACCATTAGAGTGAGATGAGGTGATTGCATAGATCGATGGATGATAAGGATTCATCAGGGAAGCAACACTCATTATTCGATGGTTTGATTCGTAGTGCCAAGTTGGCTTCATATTGCCACTTTCGGGATCAATTTGATCGACGTTCGAGATCAAGTGACCGGTTTCAGTTTTGAGATCAGGCTTTGTGATTCTAGTCTTTCGGAGTCAGTTTCGATAATTTTCCTTTTGGTCTTCACTAAGCCATGCATAAACTAGCTCACCACTGGCATTAGAAGGCTGCATAGGAATTGGCTCCTTTTCACCTCTTCTTCGATTGTTGGCATCAGTTTCCTTTGGTTGAACTTGATTTTCGAGAGTCGATTCCAGAACCTTCAGATCTGGTGCTTCATTTTGCTTTTTGAAATATGCTTTGTTTCCTTTCATCAGATTTTAGTGTCCGTTTGTTTCCTTTGCATTTTGTATAGTTTCTAGGTAACAGTTTTTTCCAAATTTTGAGATGACTTGATTCAACTCAAATTTTAAGTCGGTGACTTTTTTCTTTTGAAACCGTTCTAGGTTAGTTCGGGCACTTATTGCTCGAGTTTCAGGTGCATGGTTCCTTGGAATCATTGTGACCGGTGTTGGTTAAGATTTTGGTATAGGCTTGAAACCTCTAACTCGGTGACAATATCCATTATTCACTATGTTTTTCCGGTTATAAGAGATCAACTTTTTCCTTTCGAATTTAAAAGACATATAGGAAAACAAGCACAAATATTTTCTTTGATTTCGTTGATCCTCGGTCACATGGAGCCACCGGTTTTGCTGAGCCGTCGAGTCGAGGTGTCCGCCCCCTTCGGTTTTGCAAACGTGAGATCCCCTCGGGTTTCATAAACATGTTGTCGGAGACAGGTTTCACAAACCATCACTGGTTTCGTTCCCAGAGACCCTTTAGGTTTCGCAAATCCTCTTTGGCTCGTCATGGAGACTCCTTTGGGTTTTGTGAAACCCTCTCAGGTTTCGTCCTAGAGACCCCTTTGAGTTTTACAAACCTCACTTGACTTCGTTTTGATGCCGCATTAGGTTTGTCCAATTGACTTTTCGTTCTCTTGAGTCCACGATTTCAAGAGTTTATAAGGATCGGTTTTTTTTAATTAGTCTCGAACTTTTAACTCGGGACCTCTAATTACAGGCTCTTAAATACCGTGACTTCTCGACTTGTAGTGATCAACTTTTTCTTTATGAATTTAAACATGCAAAGTAGGAGAATAGGGCTAGAAGATACAAACCAATAAGAAGAAGTTTATAGACTTTTCATTCCCTTTTTCGAGTACAAAATGGTCCAAGACCTTTTAGGTGTCCTAGTGACGGGGTTTCAACATCCTCTTAGCATGCATACAACGGTTTCAACATCGGATGTGACGGGGCCACTGGCTACTCTCTGTAGGGAGGCCTAAATCTATCCCAATAAGAGGTAAATAGAGCCCGTTGAAAGAGCATTTTATCCACTAAAGTGTAAGGCGGCGTACAATCGGTGCAAGTATATACTGGATCGATGGATTCGTGTAGCCTGGCTGACGATTAACGAGTCTTATATTCGGAGTCTGTCTGTTGAAAACTCTCGAGTCATGGGCCCATGCTAGCAAAAATGAACATAAGAAACGTGAAAATCATACCAATACTCACACGTAGTATGGCATACATATTTTTCAAAAAAATATAAATGTTTTACTGGTACTCATCGATTCGCCATAGTCGGGGGAGTACCCTGCAAATGTGAGGCATATACTCTAGGTTACTGAGTTCATACTCACGGGTTATGTATTCCATTTGCAGATGAGTTATCAGATAATCAGTGAAGACTGTAGTTCCTTATGTGTTTTTGAAAATATTGTAATGAAACTATGATCATTTTGGATATGTAATATATGATGTACTAGTCATGCCACAAACTGTGTAAGTTAATGGCTTCCGTCCTATGATCGTAAACTGAATTTGTAACAGCTAAACAGCATGAACGAAAGCATTACAGGTAGTTTCCTTGACTCTCTATATCTTTAAACTCGTTTGTTTTATTTAGCCTTGTCATGAAGCGGGTTCGTGATGGCATAACGCTACGTGTCACATGACGTGGATCTCGTATATAGAGAAAAATATAAGATATAGAGAATCATATAGGGATAGGGATAGAGAATCTGCTGCGTGACCTATCTTTTAACAGATTCTCTATATATAGGGATAGGGAACCATATAGGAAAACTACTATGAGTACTCTTAGCATCCTTCCCCGTTGCTCCTAATATGACTCCATTGAAATCACCCTTCAGCAATGTGTCGTCGAGAAAAAGAAACGGTCTACAATGATTGAATCCAATGATTGAAGCATTGAAAGATACAAAGAGTCTAGAAAAACGATTTATACAGTCATCAACATCCTTCACGATTAGTTCTTGCCTAAACTTCAACATATGGTTTCAGTTTTATAAACGACTCGGTACAATCTCCACCAACGATCATCTTTGTCTTTTGAAGGACTCTCTACGACTTGTTATATGATAAATCCAATCCATAATTGGATTATAAATGATTGCTCACCTGATTACTGTCAACATGAGGATCACGACATATCATTTCTGTAACAGCCTCGGCAATCCATTCCAATTTTATAATCTTCACAGATCGCTCCGAAAAAAACAATTGCCCGCACCTGTGAATATCATTTAGCTTTCTGATGTAAAAACATTTACTATATGCACCCAGTGAAGCCTTAATGAACCATTCGCAACCATTCGTTAGTGAAGCACAAACTGCACAAACCCTATCCTTCTCATTCCTCTTTATAATATATCGAAATCCGACCTCTGTCGCATATACCGCAAGAGATTTCCTAAAATGTTATACACCACCATGGAAAGCCTGGCCTACATTCTGAATAAGATTAGACCAATACGAAGAACATAATGTTTGTTGCATATTGATCGACGCACCGCCTTTCAATCAAAGCAATGATTCAGGCACAACATTAACAGAAAAAACATCATTGAATACACCCCGATCAACAAAACTTTGAGTACAAATAGCAGAAGATTCTAACAAACTAGATTCAACAAGGCGCTCTGTTTCAAATAACTAGCGCTCTGTTTGATTCAATGAAGTACGATAATTGGTTTGTCGTTCTGTTTCATACAATCGTCGCTCTGTTTGACTTCCACGATTAGAAAAGAGATTACAACTACAAATCTCTGACACATTACTATTACACTTGACAATAACATTAATTGTGCCTAAACCAAGACATTTTTACACATCAAACAACGTCGTGAAGTCCTCCTGATCCCTCAATAAGCATCGATCATGTTCCGGGATTGAATAAAACTAATTCAATTCATGTTCGGATGCGATTTGAAAATGATCTCATCCCCTATCAACAAAGTCTTCAAAATCGAAATCTGAATCACAAACAAACGATCTCGAAATCACACCAAACCTATAAATCAAAATCGTCTTGTTCTCCATCAAAAAATGAGATCGAAAGATGATTCCGGTGATCGTTGATACAACGTGGATGACTGTGAATGAAGCTTCAATGAGAAAAATGATGAGAATCGATGAGAAAGATTGTGAGAATGGATCCACATAACATAAGAAAAACAATGGAAGAAACAGGGATGTCAGTTATGAAAGTGAGAGCGCGGTTTTGGAGAATTTTGAAAAATTATATGTATGTGAAAATAAAATCGTGTGTGTATCTTTTAATGATTATTGTTCAAAAAGCATATGTTATGGTCATTTTTCATAAAATAATCATAAATAATCCGCGCAATGCGTAGAATAGTAAACTAGCATGTGTTAAATTGTAAAAGTTATATTTTCAAAAAAAAAATTATATTAAGTTATAATACGAGATAAAAAATTCAATAAAATTATCGTATTACTATACAATTCTCTATTTTTATAAGTCACTGACCCAAACCTAAAACGCCCATCCCAAGCCCATTGGGGAGAAATGAAAGCCCAGTCCAATCCTCCCACACCAATTTTCAACTGGCGGGAATTCTTCCCCCTTCCTCTCCCTCCCAAAAATGACAAAAAACACAACATATCAAAAATCAAAACACTCTCCGTCTCTCTGTCTCACACACACACTCTCCCATTTCCTTTTTTTGTTTAATCACATCAAGGGTTTCACTTTCCAGCGCTTCTTCATCTCCCCAAATCGAAACCCTAATCAACTCCCTCATGGCCGATTCCACCGTCGCCGTCTCCACTGACTCTCGGCCGGCCCCGCCCATGACGTCGACGGAGAAATCATCGTCGTTGAAGCGGAAGAGAGAGAGGCGAGTGGTGGAGGTCCTGTCCGAATCGGAGAGGGAGAGCAGAATCGAGGCGTTGAACTCGGAGTTGAGGAGTCTGTTCGATTACTTCAACGAGATGATGAGGGATACTGTGGTGAGGGAGGCCGATTTGGGGGAAGGCGGGAGGAGTGGTGGTTTGAATGGGATGATTGCGGTGTTGTTGGAGGAGAAGAGGGAATCCTTTGGGAAATTAGTGGAGGAGGTGTATGGGAAAGTTGAGGGGAAGGATGGAGGGGTTGGGATTGGGAGTGTGAGGAGTGGGGTGTTGTTTGTTGGACAGAGGGTTTGTTACGGGGTGCCGGATAAGGATGCGGATGTGTTGGAGGACGAGACGGAGTCGTGTCTTTGGTGCTGGGAGGTATGGACTTGACCTTGCATGTGGTGGGTGGAATTGTTTGAATGTATTGATATTCGCTGATTTGGTTATTTTCGGTAGTTTTGGGGATGTTTCCATTGTTGTTTGGTTTGTGATTAGCTGCCAACTTGGATGACTCATGGCGGATTATAAGGTGCATTTGGTTGATTGATGGTGGAATTGTTGTGGAAGTATGTTTATCAGAGTTTTGAGCTTATGATAGGTCTATGAATGGATTTGTATCATGTGACACTACCTCACATGGATTTCCTTGTTGGTGTTGAGAATAATTTACCCACATTGGGCAGGGCGAAAATAATAGAAGTGCATATAGAAATCATGGGTCACTTCACTCATTGCCAATTGATTTTCTATTGGAACCGTAGAGGTTTAATAGTTGGGGAAGAAGCGTGGATATGATGGAATGTTCCACTTTACAGTAACTGTTGAATAAATGATTCACAAGATCCCAGTTTGTGATGATTGGTTGTGAGGAATGGATCCTATTGAAAGCTCAAGTTTTTCTAGAAGGTTTAAGAATAGTTTTATTATAAGAATGATTAGTACTGGAAAAATTGATTCTTGTCAGAATTTGTACAAGTTAGTAACCATTCATGCATGCAGGTTTCTCTTGCATTATAGTTTGAATCTATTATCATCCCTGATTACTTGTTTAGTTATATTATCTGTGGCAGAGTGCTCTGAGGTCAAATGTTGTATGATGTGGTTCCTGTAAAAAATTTCTGAAATTTACAAATTTAAATTATCCTGTTGATTTATTTTGAATCATTTACTTTTTCAGACCAGAGAATTGAAATTTCTGCCTGCTTCTATTCGTGGAATGGTAAAGGCACGACGCACTTGTCGTAAGAAGATCAATGAACGGATATCTGCTATTCTCGGTAAGCCTTTGGTTTGCCTCAAGCTTGTATCGAAGTGTATGGGTTTTGTTGCAAAGTATCGGGTGCAGTCATATTTGGAAATGACTTCTGAAACAATGAAGCAAAACTATTTATTGCAGTGCTTTTGTGCAAACAAGTTCTTTTCTGCTTTTGATCTGCTGGGTATGTTGGTGTTCTAGTTGTTACATTCCTTTCCAAACCTTTTGTACTCTCATTTTTGCCCTGTAGGCTGGCTTAGTTAATCTGGGGACAACAAGAAGAGTGGGTTTTACTCTTATGTATAAAATGGAGAAATTGTCCTTTCTGGCAGAGCTGTCTAGTGAAAGCGTTTTCGCTGTTATTTCCGTATACTAATCGCATGCTAGATATAAATTCATTCATTGCTAGGAATAACCTATTTGTTTCCAAGTTTAGTCAGAACTCTAATCGTTGTGCTTGGTGATCAGTCTTTTTTCAAGGTGAATACCCTAGTATCTCATTTGGTTAGGTCTCAAATTTCTGTCTGAACTTTGTTTGATAAGAAAACCTTTTTTTTTCCATTATATTTGATCCCTTTCTTGGTATTGTCGTAGCTGTAATTTCCACATTACAAAGGTCTGAAAACCATCGAGATGTGATGAAAGCATCAGAGAAGCTGAATAAGGTTCTAAACGAGGCAGATATACGATTGCTGGCTGAGAGCTTGTCTCAGAGAACGGGTTCTGATATGTATGTGTTCTTGCTTTCAGTTTGCAAGCTTTGGATTAGTTGCGTCGATGTGCCTGCAAGCCACTAAACCTTTTTTTTTTTTTTATCTCTCAATTTAACTCTTTGTTGTGATGAAGGGCCGAGAAGGGGATCAAGCAAGATGAGAAAATTGTTATACAGCAGCTGGAGAAAAATAAGCGTGAACTTGAGAAGGAGAAAAAAAGGATGGAATATGAGCTTCAAAAGGAAAAGCTGCGTAATGTAAGTGACTGCTTCATAAGTAGTGGTGTATACTGATAATTTGCCCAAGGAAACACATCAGCTATCAGATGCCTGTTTGAGGATTTTGATTCTCTGATGTGAACAGAAGATCAGTGCATTGGGGAAGAATTTGTTTTTGGGATTGGATATCTTCATCGTAGTAAGAGGATGCTAGAATAGCGTGTAAATGATGCTACCAACTAATAAAGATTTACCCATTTATCTTGGAGCTGAGGGTCTACCATGCTTGTGGTGAAAGATATGGGTTGGTCTTTAGTTTTACGCGTAGTTGGTTGGTGTGGCCTAGATCTTTTAATCGTTGTTGCTGCTAGCTTTGACTCTTCGATGGAGCTTGGATGTTCCATTTTGTGACTGATCTTTTCAGGGTTGATTGCTGACTTTGGTTGTCGGTTTGCAGCAATGGTATTGATTTAGAGAATCAGATTCAGTTCAATCTTCCATCATGCTGGTGATTCTTGATATAGAGTGGATTGAGATGTTTATTTAGTGATTTTTTGTTGTTGTGGATCCACTCAATAGAATTGGCTAAATAGGGCATCTCCCTTGTCTTGCTTCATAAATTTCATGTTTAATATTCATTACCTTGTAGGAGAAGGAGCAGAAGCGGTTGCAAGATGAGTCCGCAAAAGATGAAAAGCTTCGAGAGAAAGAAGGATCCGAAATCAAAAGGCAGTTGAAAAGGAAGCAAGAGGAAGCAGAGAGAGAGCAACGCCGTAGAGAAAAGGAAGAGGCTGAGAGAAAGAAACAACGCTCCATACAGAAGCAAGCTTCAATAATGGAAAGCTTTCTTAAGAAAAGGAAGAATACTTCGAACCCTGAAATAGATAATCCTGTTGATGCTAAACTCGCTTGCTTGTCTACCAATGGTAGTGAAGTATGGCTGGATATAATCGCCTCAGTAATGGACTCTGCTCTCTCGAATAAGGATGAGATTGCCGTGGAGGAAATTCACAGGTAGGTCGATGTTCACTGTCTTCATGTTTAACCTTCTTTGGCCTAAGCCTGTTGTTTTACTGAACCTTGTGTGTTGCAGGTCTCACCTAAATTCATGGCGCAGTTTGGGCTCGTCTGTTCGATCTAGGCGTAATCAGCACTGGGGTCTTCGCCGGAAACCAAAGGCTGAACTGATTAAGGAGTTGAAGTTAACTTCAAATAAATGCCTTCCATGTGATGAAGACATGATCATGGAAGGTATGGTTGACGAATGGGGTAGAGCAAATGAAAATGATGGAGCATGCAGTGGGAATGCAGATAGTCAGCAAAAGCATCAAAGGCGTAGGCAGCTACTACAGTTCGATAAGAGTTGTAGACCTGCATTCTGTGGTACATGGCCGAAGAAAAGGTGGGTGGCATGATTATGTGATTCTGTTTATGTATTGAAGCATTAATACCAACTTTTCTCATACTCCTGCATTGGAAATTACTCACAATGAAAATAAAAAACTTGACTACAGAAAAACTTTTTCCTACAGAAATAGAGCTATATCTGGTGGTTGCAACGTGTACAGTAGGAAAAATTAAGAATTTCAAATTTAAAAATCTTGGCACTCATGTTACTTGCAATGCATTTTTCATCTGGTTTTGTATTTCAATTTTGACTTCTTGTTCCTAATCCTCGTATTTCTTTTGTATTCCAATCTTGACTTCTGCTCCAATGCTCATTTCTGGATTCCCAAAATATTAGTATAAGTTTTAGTCTATGTAAAATCGTAGCTAGATTCAGAGGCTAATTTTGATGTGTAATTGTTAACTAAGAATTTTTCAATCTCCATTTGTCAGTAAATCTTCTTTACTATTATAGATGGTTTCCCTTTCTGAGGTTCCCGGTACTTCCTAAATTATCATATGAAGAAGCTCTGGATTGTGTTATGCATGGAAGGGATTGTATAAGGCTTTCACAATGTATAGACATCTCGTGTTAATCATGGCTAAGCAGTACAAATAAGCCATAATGATGTGAATTTAGGCCTCTAATTCTGTACTGATTATATATATTTGCAGTTCTGCTGTTGGACCACGTCATCCATTAAAGAAGGATCCGGACTTGGATTATGATGTTGATAGTGATGAAGAATGGGAGGAGGTATATTTGCAGCATCGGTGTTGCGCATCATTCTGTGGAAGAGTTGAGTAACATTGGTCACCCTACTGTATCATCTAATTCTTATCATCCTTTTGTTTTCTGAT
>JAOVYX010003231.1:0-11129 GCA_035668315.1 Drosera spatulata
GCAAAATAAATTATAACCTACGATAATTTACTATTCACATTAATTATCGTGAAACTAAATTTTATGAGATTTTTCGGGTCCTTACACATAGCCTTCGCTCAAATTTTACCACCACGCTCGAAAAATCATGTTATTAATTAACATATAATTTTCCAAATTTTATCACGATAAAAAATTATCCCAACTTCGTCACAAATTTTAATATTATGAACGTAACGCTACGTCTCAAAACTTTTAAATGAGATTCATTTCTCTCTTTTAATTTATTATATAGGAAAAAAAGCATATTCTCGCTACGTTTATCAATTACAATTATTATTTGATCTCAATTTTTTGAGGTTTTACCGCCAGCTTCCATCTTTATGTAAGGACAGCTTCAATTCACTGAAATCGAAGGTGGGGGGAATGTAAAGTTTAAGCCAATGCACTCCTAGTATCATGTCACAACTACCCAGATCAAGGAGCCTGAGATTAGCTGTATATTGCTCTCCTTGCATCCACCAATTGAAAGAGGGAGAAATGACAGTGCTTTCCACAAAATCACCATTAACCACTGATACTTTCAAAAAAAACTGTATCCTGAATGCTACACTCAGTTGTGAGGGCCACAGGTGAGTCAAGGAAGCTAGCAGTAGATCCAGAGTCTACTAATGGTCAATAATCTCTTATAACCTTGTCTAAGTACTTAATGGTATTTTGTGGTATAAAACTCAAGGCTTGCAAGAAAATACCCATGATCTCAGAATCAATTAAATCCATATCCATATTCTCAGCAGGATCCTCAGTTGCCAATTAATCATCATAATCTTCATCATCACTACAGGCTTCCAGCATATTCATTCGAGCAGGACATTGATGATTAGGACCAAACTTCCCATGGCATCTAAAACATAAGCCATGTGTTATGAGGACAGACAGTTTGGGATTAGGTCTAGACAATGTGTTTTCTTTGGTATTGTGGTGCTGCGAAGGTAATGGTTTAAAGGGAAGAGGATTTTTTTATTGTGGAAGGGAAATGTTTGACAATATTGTATGGTTTAGAAGATGGAGTGGGTTTATGTTTTGTGTTGATGGTCTCAAGATGTCATTCTTGCAATTTGACATGGTAAAAGGCTTGATCAAGGATACTGGGATTGAGCATTTTGACCATAGGTTTCAATTAATCCTTCAAACCAAAGATGAAACTTGACACAAAGTAGGATTCAAGGAGAAAAGCATTCGACTGCAACATACTGTACTTCATTTCCTCAAACACCTCCACATACTCTTATACGGAACCCAACTACCTCAATTTAGTGAAATCCTCCACCAAACATATCCATCTTGTTATCAAATCTGACCAAGATCGTATCCTTCAATACTTCCGAATCAATCAAAGCATGGGTCTTAAGAAACCCATAAAATCATTTCTCAGCCTTCCCTTCCATGTGCATACCAGCCATCTCCACCATCTAAGAAACATCAGTCCCATACAATCGAAACAATTCCTCCACCTTCCTTACCCAATTCTTCTCGTTCCCCACATCTCAGCTCTGAATCTCGCAATTATATTATCCGTCTTCTTCCTCTCCTCCTCCATCATTTCTCCCAACAACCCCTTCAATGTAAACAAATAGATGATCGATGTCGGAGCCATCGTCGCCTCTACAGCAAGATCCAGGGAGACTGTAACGGTTCGTCCTCTTCCTCTCGCCATGGATTATGGTGGTTAGTGATCAAGGTCCATCTTGGAGCGAAAGCTCTGATACCAACATGTAAGTCTCGAGTTGCTGTAATAAGTCTAGAAGGGGGATGTTGAATACGCTAATTCGGATTTTTTTAGTTTTAAGAGTGTTTCGTTTTATTCTATTTATAATAGTCAAATGACTCTGTTATCTCAATAGAATAATTCCTCTACTGAGTTGCTGAACTTGTTTCTCTTAACTGGGATGTTGAATAGGCTAATTCGGATTTTCTTGGTTTCAAGAGTGTTTCTCTTAACTAAATGGTATTTTAAGTTTTTAAGTTTATCCTACTTTCACTAAGTCATAACTGTCAACAATCAAATGAGTGGAAGAAATATAAAGGCACACAAGATTTATAATGGTTTTTATACTAGAGTTTAACTGAACTATAAAGCATAAGTCCGTTTTTCCCGTAGTAATAGGTCTTTTACTATATTTGGGGTTTTTAGTTCATCCTTAATTTTTTTTTACAGAGTACACAATTAGTGCAGTTTTCACACTGAACACCTTTCTTGAAGTGATTCCTTAGAGCTCTCCTGATTTCTTCACTAAATCAGTTTACCTTCAACAGTACACCTTCTCCAAGTGTTTGTGAGCCTCTATATTGTTTGATGCAGGATTTGTTCAGCTAGATTGATTATTCTTATTATCACAGCAAGATTAGCACTTGTATTTCGAAATAATCTCAGCCATCGATTTCGATTGAGAAGTGTCCAAAAGTCAACTTCCATCTCTCTTGAAAACGACTTGAGATTAGTGTAACCCATTAAAACTGTCACAGTGAAACATGATTTTTATCATGTGTCGAGCTCTATTGTTTCACAGTGCTGATCTACTTGACAGAAAATAATTAGCCTTTAGTAGAAAATCTTCCATTCTGATCACATGACTTGGCACATTATGTGCATCTTGAAACCCATTTTGCTGCGTAATCTACCCTTCTGACTTGAAGTTTCAAATCAGTACATCTGCATTCTGTTGATTCCTAAATCTGCACTATGTTGACTTGCTGATTTCAACCCTTCTCTTTTTTGGGTGAGAACCTTCGCTGTCTTAATGATCTCTTAAAATTTGTTTTGTTTATCATCAATTTTTTAGGATTTTGATCCAACACAAGGTAATGAAAACGAACACTTGGTATTGATCACACCAACAACTAACAAGGCTCAACCCAATAAATGCTCAACAACCAGAAACTACAACCGACTAACAACACAAGCCTCTCCTTTAATACGCAACATAAGGAGGGCTGCTATATGATGTAAAAGTGTGACTTAAGAACAATACAAGAATAATTACATTTACATCTCAGTATATGTATATGACATCGTCTCACAACATATATATATATAAAATAAATAATTTATATAAATATTAATAAAAAGTTATATTTGATCGTTAAATGGCATTGATCAAACTTTAACTCGGCAACAACGAAAAGTCAATGTGTTGTAAAACTAGTGAGACGGAGGAAGTATATTTATCATGGGCCGGACCTGCCGGGGACAATGCTGTATAAGTTGATCCGGCTGTCAATTCATAATAGACCCTCGCATACGATCATATTCCATATCTCAACAAGCCCATTTTTGCCAAACAAATCCAAGCCCAAACACCCCTCCACAACAAGCCCAACCAACCCACTGTCATTCGGCCATTCCTCTCCACCGACCAAATCAACGGCCAATACCCCACCACGTCACACCCCCCAAATCCCATGCACACACACCCCAACGAGGGTTTCTCGGGTAGCCAAAACCCCTGCCCGTACTGCCCGTTCCCAACCCTTCTCTTTTGAACGGCGCCGCGGCCTCTTTCACTCCTTCCCCTCTTCCCCTTTTGTGTTTTTTTTTTTTTGCTCAAAAAATCTTAGCCTCGAAGTCTCTAAATTTTTCTGTTCTCTTTCTCTTATCGTGTTCTACACGTTTCTTCTCTTTAGTCGATTTGTGGATTAGATCTGTGCGGATTTGAAGTATGGCTGCTGTTGCTTCTGCTGGGAACGTGGATAGTATCCTTTTTTGATGGGGTTTTTGGTGTTGGGGCTTTGATTTTGGAGGAAACATGAGGTTTTGTTGGTGGGTTTGTGGTGAATTTGGTGTTGAGGTTGGGATTTGCGATGTGGGAGTTCGTGTTTTGGGATTTTGATTTTGGGGAGATAATGATGTTTTTTTTTTCTGGGTTTGTGGTGGAATTGGCGTCGGAGTACATATTTGTGACTTGGGTATTGTTTTTGAAGTTTTGTGATGTGGGTCTCGGCTCTTTGGGGTCTTTTATTGGTGGCTGTTATTTTATTATGTGAAAAAGTAAAGTTTTCGAGAGGGGTCTGTGCTGGATTTCGTATTGGAGTGGTGATTACTGATATGATGATTGGTATTTGTGTTATTTGGAGTGAGATTTGTGATGCGGGTATTGATTGATTTGTTGTTTGGAGTAAGCGTTGTGCTCTGGGGTTTGGTTTCTTATGGTTTTTCTGTATGAGGTTTGCGTATATGTGAGAAAAATGAAGTTTTTTTTTGGTGGGTTTGTGTCGGCTATGGTGTTGAAGTGATGAATCGTGATGTGGGTATTGCTTTCTAGGGTTTAGTGTGGGATTGGAAATGTGGGTATTGGTTTTTTTTTCGGTTTTTTCCTGGTTCGGTCTGTTTATCATGTGGAAAATGAAGTTTAATAGGTTGGTATGTGTTAGTTTTTGTGTTGTAGAAGAGATTCGTGATATGTTTTACTGGTATTCTAGTCTTTTTGAGGTTTGTTCTTCTTGTCTTTTTCTTAAACATGAAAGTTTTCCTGTGGTTTCGTGGTAACTCTGGCTTTGGTGTTGGAATTCATGATGTGGGTATTGAGTCGGGTTTTTTATGTGAGTGTTGTGTTTTTGGGGGTTGATGAAGCTTTTGGTTTCTTCTATTCTGTTCCGATTCGACTCGCTTTGAGAGGCATGATTGTTGTTGGTGTTGAAATGGCGTGGAATGAATTGATTTAGATTGGACAATTTGGTAGCAGTTGTTACGCTTGACTTCGATGTAGAAACTGCAGATTTGTTGCAGAAGTTGTCGTTGGAGTCTAAGACCAAGACCCTTGATGGTCACGGCTCGACGAAGAAGGTCGATATTCATCTGTTTTAGGAGCTGAATCTTTTGCTTTTGGATATCAGGTTGCTTCTATTGTTTGAATTATTGGAAGTTATGCTTATTGAACGTGGTGTTGTGGGCAGTTCGGTTCACATGGTTCTGCGAATCTGTCCAACGGTCTTGGAAAGCAGTTGGGGCGGCCCTTTACCCCGGGCTTCAGCATGTACTATCCGTCTCATGGTTATCCATCCTCTCCATACTACTATCAAGGTGAGATTTTGATGTTGAAGTAGTCCACCTTGCTTTCCCGCTGGTCAGCTAGTTTATGATATGCTTATTGGTGCGGTACTGAATACTATTGGCTTTCTCAAGTTTTTTGTAGCTTAATGTGATGAGTGAGTTGGTTCAAACAGCCATGCTAAGAAGAACTTGATGTGATGAAACTTATGTTGGGCATACCTGTCCTACTGTTCTTGAGAGTTGAGGTCTTGATGGAGTTAGATTCGTATTTGTCAAATTGGTAGTAGTTTACACTTCTACATACTTGTATCAAGAGCACACCTTGGAGTAGGTTTTTGCTTTGTATTCATGTAGAATTGTGTGGGAGAGATGCAATTAATTGCTTTGCTGCAAGAAATTCATGGACAAGCAGTCTTAACATAGTCTTTGAAGTCTTTTCCTATGTTGCTTTTATTCAGGTTATGACACCCAACTTTGGAATGACTACAGATACTTAAGTCATGATTTGGCGGATATTCATCAGGCAAGTTGTCACCTTCCTTTGATCAAAATCTTGTGAAAGGCAGTTAGCAGATGGTATTTTCTCCTGTCCAATGTATGTACTCTGTAGTTCATGAATTCACTATATCATTGCAGCTTTCCCATCAAAGAAGCGCAAACCCTGGAGCAGGTCAATATGCTGGATATTTCAATAGAGCTAACCCAAATGATCAGCTCCTTGGTCACAACACCAATATGTATAGGGCTAATTCCGGATTTGGATTGAACTACATGAATGCAAAGTCGAATTGGGGTTGGCCAGCTGCTCAAAAAGGATATACCAATGGTCTCAGCAGCTATGGCAGTCGCAATGGAGATCGGCTGAATGAATTGAGCAAGGGGCCAAGATCCACAAATTTCAAAACCACGGCGGATCTCGCATCTGTCAAACTGGGTATCAAGGGACAGGATGTTTCATCAAATGTTCCCGACAGAGCACAGTACAACAAAGATGATTTTCCTGAGACCTACTCAGATGCCAAATTCTTTGTCATCAAGTCATACAGTGAGGATGATGTCCATAAGAGCATAAAGTACAATGCATGGGCATCTACTCCTAATGGAAACAAGAAGCTGGATGCTGCCTACAAGGATGCCCAAGGGAAGCCTGGTGGATGCCCAGTCTTTTTGCTGTTCTCTGTGAGTAATTGTACAATCAAAACTCTGCATTGGTTCCATAGTCGTGATGAAAACCTAGCAAGCCTTGCTAGTTTGTCAGAAGCACTGAGTCAAGAGTGTAATGATCACTTCAAAACCATAGTTTTTGTTATTTGGGATAAAGTTCTAGTTCTGCGTAATTTCTCAGTTGTTCGGGATACAGCTGTGGGTTTTGACATAAGTTGGTTGTTAAGTTCTACACTTGTTAAGGTTTTCTCTCATATTTCTCGTTGTCTTTTAGGTAAATGCTAGTGGGCAATTCGTCGGTTTAGCTGAGATGGTAGGGCATGTAGATTTCGATCGGGCCATGGATTTCTGGCAACAAGACAAGTGGACAGGCTGCATTCCATTGAAGTGGTATATCATTAAGGACATACCCAATAGTCTGTTGAAGCACATCAAACTCGAGTACAACGATAACAAACCCGTCACCAACAGCAGAGACACACAAGAGGTGAGCACCTGCCTTTTTCATATTAGATTCAGATATGAAGAGTGCTTCCCGCCATTGGAAGCGAGTTCTTCTTGGATAAAAATTCCTCGCTGATGGACGCTTGTTTGCTGCTGCAGGTGAAACTTGAGCAGGGTATTGAAGTTCTCAAAGTTTTCAAGCTTCATTCAAGCAAGGTATCCATCTTGGATGATTTTGATTTCTATGAGGCTCGCGAGAGATCCATGCAGGAGAGGAAGGCAAAGAAACAGATTTTTCTGAAGCAGGTAAGAACAACTTTTTTTTGTTTTCTGTTATCTTTACTGACAAGTTTTATATTGCTTTCTGGGTTGCTTTAAATTGGAAATATTTGACGTGCATGTTCGAACTTTCAAAAGAACCATCCATTGCAAGTGGTTTCACGGAATCTTTTCCTAAATTATTATGCATACAATTTTAGTCTTCAGCAGTACAGCGGGAAACTCTCCCGTTACCTGTTAACGCCTATAATAGAGTATGGAAAGGTTTTTGTTACATGAAACTTTCAAATGCTGAGCACCATGTTGATCGGAAGTTGCAACGATCTGAAGCTAGCAACTCTCGTATTTTCATTTACCAAGTGCTTTTCAGCATAAGCTGTTAAAAAAAATTTATTTGGTACACCATGAAAGCTTGAAGAATGCTAATTTCCGCAATGGTATTTGAACAGGTGAAGGATGATATTAACTCTGAAGATCCGAAGTCCTCCACAGTTGCAGATGAGCACCATGGAGTTGAAGGATTGATGGTAGAAGCAAGTGCAATCACAAACGGGGTTCACTGAGTCTTTGCTTAAAATGCAAGACGACCAGCCATGGTTGATACCTGATATCGGGAACATTAGTGCTGTTTTGCTTGACGGATTGGGTTTTGGATGGTCGAATTGTCGAGGCTGGAAGGGATTAGTTTTCTTAGTGGTTTTCTGGTTTTTGTACCCTTTTGATTTCCATCTCTTTTGTTGCCTTTCAAGATCAGGGATAAGTAGTAGGTCTGTTTCTTGCTGGGAGACTTTGGACCTGAAACTTCTCTTGTTTCCTGTCTTTTACCTAAATAGAAAATGAGAAAAAAAACACACGTGTTTCTATAAAGGTCGCTGGGTTCTTTTGCAGTTATTTTTGTTCGGATTATATTTTCTTTGTAACGTGGTTGGATTTGTACTTTGTAATTTTATCCTCCTTGGGGTAATAGTAAAAGCTATTTTATGCGAATTGATTTCAAGAAAATGATAAGTATGCAAAATGAATCCATCGTGAGAATTTATGGTTAAGGATCATATAAGTGTTCTTTTTGGTTAACTAAAAATTGCTTAAAAACAATTTAGGATTTTAGAAACTATGTTCCATTTGAAGATCGTTAATGGTCGGTTCCATCCTAAGTTCGTTATTGACGAACGTTATAAAATTACATAACAAATTAAACAAGCTTACGTCTACTTGGATTAGACGAACTATCCGATGGAGTTTGTTTAACTCTATCTAGCAAGAGGAATGATACTAAAAAAACAATTACTAAAAAAACAATTTGACATCCTTGTCCATTTTCGAAGGCCAATTGCTAACCCCTTGGTCCCATCTTTTTTTTCTTTTTTCAAATTTTTCTTTCTTATATAATATTTAAAATCATTTATATATTTTAATGCATATATCAAATATTAAAAATAAATATATATTTGAAATCTACACATTAATATCTACAAACAAGAATAATATTGAATATAAAAAAATATATTTCATAAAAATATTGAAATATATCAGATTATAATATATTTTATTTTCTTCATTTTTTTCGGATTTCAAGCTTGTTAACTTTTTCAGATTCTGATCTTATCAACTTTTTCAGATTTCAATTTCGTCAATTTTTTTTTTATATTTCTTCAATTTTTTCGGATTTCAATCTTGTCAGCTTTTTCAGATTCTGATCTTATCAACTATTTCTACATCCTCATTATCCTATACCTCCAATTCCTAGATGGTGGTAGGAGAACGCATCTAATGCACCTCGAGGATGGACCGATAGTTATGCAGTTCGTCTTAAACTGTGGAATGAAATGATGAACATCCATTCATGTGGTAGACAAAATTTTGAAGGAACGATTGAATATGATAAAATTTGTATGTGTTTAAGTATTATTAATATCTATTTATTTATAATGTAATGAATTTTTTTATATTCAATATTGGTTTTTTTGTGGATATTGATGTGTAGAGTTCAAATATATATTTATTTCTAATATTTGATATAAATATTAAAAATTATAAACTATTTTAAATATTATAGAAGAAAGGATAATTTGAAAAATGAAAAAAAAAAAGAAAAAAGAAAAGGATGAGGCCCATGTGGGGGCGAGTTTGGGGAATTAGCAGCGCCTTTTTCGAAGGTTAAAGTTTAAAACACATTTTTTCTTTTCAATTAATATTAAAATGAGTTTTTCATATTAACTTTAAATATTCCATGTCAACAATGTAACGACATATGACTTGATATTGATAACCATAAATCTACTTTTCACAACAATAAAATCCAAAAGAATCTGAATCAAAATCCACCGAGATAAGTTAGTTACTGATATAAACAGTCGGTCTTACATACTTGTTAATGTTGGTTGGTAAAATAGAGAATGAAGTCATCCTCAACGGGTTACCGCAATTTTCACCGGCCAACCAGGAGCTGTATAATGGGGCAAGCGTTTGCCAAGGGACGGGTGGATCCTCTCGAGGAAGCGAAGCGCAAGAAGATCGAAGCCAACGGTATGAGTTCTTTGGATAAAAATCGAGCCATTGAGTTTGTTGTACTATAGTATGCCAGCTCTGTGACACACCTTGTTGAACTCACAACAGCTAATGACAGTGATTAATGGTTACTTTAGGCAGTTATAAATCACTCAGCGCGATAAGTGAAAAATGGTGGGTAGGCTAATTGTTTCCGAGACGTTTTCGAAGATTGGTTTGCTTTCGTTTATGGCTTGTTTGATATCGTTTTTGTTTGATTTTTTTTTTGTTTCGATAACTAATAAAATAAAAGTGTGTTATTGTTTTGCATTTTACAAACGGATTAAACTGAAACAAGAAAAAAAAGTATTTCCACTTTTTGTTTCTGGTTTCTTGTGAAGTACTATATCCATGATCCATTTTAGAAAATTTTATTTAATTGCACGAAGTGTTTCTGCAATAATCCAAAAATTTATCGAATTTAAAAATATATATTGGATTAAAAATATACGTATGAAGGTTAAAGTTATTATGCATTTGAGACACAGGTTTGAGCCTAAAAATTTGAGATCATTGAATGAAATATTGTTATAAAATATTTGGGATAATTAAATCGACAATGGTTAATTATCGAGAGACGTTATGATCGCATGTTTATTTATAACGAACGAATCAACGTTATAATGTTATAACGTAACGATTTTTAGTCTCAGAAAGTTATATCGTTTAAAGGATTACGATATTAACGTTTTTGATACGATTAAATCGACACGAATTAATTAACGGAAGATTATTATTACAAAACTGAGATAAAAATAGACTGACGAAAATATAAATTGGGATCAAATAATTTAAAATCCCTTTCCCTCCATTTTGTTTCTCTTGAATTGCTGCTTCCACCTGCACAACCCCGCGCACCATTCGGCCATGGACTTCACCTCACCGCGCACCCGACATCCTCCACCAACTCCACCCAACACCACTAGCCCTCATCTAACGCACTTCTATCATCATCATAAGCCGAAGAGAAGTCGCATATGCAAGGAAAAAGAAGCAGCCGCGCCTTCGTCCTTCCTTCGCGTCTTTGAAGCTGCCTAGCCGCACCAATGCACCACCATCATTCATCAACCTCGTAGCTCTTGCATACCCCTCGGCATGATCATTGATGTGTGAGGGAGACCACGCCAAGCATGTAGCCGGCCACCATGAGCGCAAGCAAGAGGAACAGCCGCGCGTTTCCTGTACATGGCCATGCGCAAGGATGTTATGCATAAACTGAGAAAACCATGAAATAATAACTTTTCGACGAAACCAGAGATTTCGGCGATGTTTTTTGGCTACCAACACATCCAGAGGGGTGGTAACAGGTGGATGATGAAGGGGGTGAGGCTCGGGTGCCTTTGGTTTCGAGATTTGGATGTAAACGAACGTTAAAACGCCTTAACGAGCTTTTCCGGCCAACTTCCGATCAAGTTCCGGCCAAAGTCCGGCGGACAGCTGTGAAAACGTGTGACAGAGTAAGACGATGTGTTTTAATGATCTCGGGTGTAATGGGTGTCGAAGTTAGCACGTAAACAAGCTTTAAAACGGCTTAACGAAGCATTCCCGGCGACATTCCGGCCATATTCCGGTCACATTCCGGCCACCGGCGGTGACGGCAGCGGGAACACGACGGTGAAGAAGGCAGGGCAGCGGGACGATGACTTCGGGTGTCAAAGGTCCTAGG
>JAOVYX010003232.1:0-39399 GCA_035668315.1 Drosera spatulata
CGTTACGTCTCAAAACTTTGAAACGAGATTCGTTTCTTATTTTTAATTTATTACAAAAGAGAAAACACATATTTTCGTTACGTTTATTAATTTCCAAACTATTATTTGATCATAATTTTTATATTTATTTGTTCGAAATTTTCTAGGACTTTACAATGTGGCTCGTTTGCGATTGTCGAAACGCGAAAACGAGACATAAGTTGTTCCAAAGACTTTTGCTGAGTAAAACAAACATGCGGGACGCTTGAAGAAGGTGTTGTTGGCTGATTCGTTGGGGATTGGTGCATCACAGGAGTCGGTTTGACGCGAAAAATTTGGGGACAAAATTGACCTTGTGACACTAGTCCATTAGAGCATCCGCAATGGTGGTGTTTTTTTTAAGTCTCTTTTCCCTGCAAAGTTGCTTAAATGGAGGCCCTGCAAATCAAAAAGCCCACAGTGATGCACCGAATCGGGCTTCAAATTTGAAGAGCCTTAGTTTAAAACTTTATGGCAGGAGTCTGTTGATGAAAGGCTCAAAAACTCCCACCATTCTCCTCTCTTCTTTTTTAATTTCAACAAATTCTACTCTTCTTTTAGCCTTATCATTATGTGCATAATGTAATTTGGATCCCTAAAATTATTGAGGCCCTCTAAAAAACACTTTCCACATCATGCTTTTTGAGCGGAGGTTATATACCAATGTGGATGCTCTTAATTTGACAACCACACTGGGGTCAAGTTTGGATTTTCTATCCCCTTCAAAACTCCTGCAATAGTGATTACAGTGTGAAAACATGCAACAATGGTGTACTAAAATAAACACCAAATATAAAGGGGCTCAATATGAAACTCAACTCTAAAAGCAACCACAACGGTTGCTTTTTTTCCAGTTTTTCTCCTGCAAAACTCTTGTTATGGAAATCGATTGATCAATATGGGTCACAATGGTGAAAAGAATTCACCATCAAATTTGAAGGTGCTCTAATTGAAACTCTCTTGTACCGAGGTTGAGAGCCTCAATCCCTTTCCCTCTTTGTTCAATCCCATCCAAAATTGCTGTTATTTTTTTCTCTTACAATCCCAAACCAAAATTATCCCTTTATCAAGTCTCTCCATATGACCCATTGTACCCATTAAATAATTTGAGCCTTGAAAACCTTTTTAGCCTCTTAAAAAATTCATCTTCACATTATCATTTTTTTGAGATTGATCATGCATTTGTTGTGGATGCTCTAAGAGATTCTTGTCCAGAACCTCAAACCAATTATTGGGTATGGAAGGAAAAAATAATGTTATATCCTGATCATCTTTTGGATAGAAAAAAAGTGACATTGAAAGAAACAGAAAGGGACTCTTCAAATATGCATTGTAGATTGTGCTTTTGGGGTTTGATAGTAAAATATCATTATGGATGTTCTTACGAAACAAAAACCCATAATTGGAGAGGTCTCTAATTATGGAGGTTTTGAATCCAATTTTTTGAGTTTTTAGTAGGTGATGAATGTGGTTGTTCTCATTTTGTTATCATTTGGGTTGAATTTTATCTCATCATCTCAAAAGCAGAAGATTGCCGGAGGGGAAAGGAAGAAATAAATTGTGGTTGCTCCAAGGGATAAGATCCAAAAGAAAGTAATGAAAATTTGGATATCTCATCTGACTGGTAAAGTCTAGAACGACATCAAAAAAATTCAATTGGATAATGGAAGATTCAAACCAAAAGTAAAAAAATTTCTCAGTTGGGTTTTGAGAACAGGCAAAAAAAATAGGTTTAACTTGGTCAAACAATATAAACTAAATCATGTCAGGCTTCCTACTTATCAAAAAAATAAAAAAATAAAAAAAATGTTAGGCTTCCTGTGATGCAAAGAGAAAAACATTCAAGTTCAAGGCAACGATGAGTCGACGACAACATTGCCTAGCGATGATCTGTACCAACTTAGCGATGTATGAAAATATAGTTTATATAGAACATACAATTTGGTCACCATAGCAGTCCCTTTTCAATTTAACAACCAAATCTGTACAAGACAAGAAACACTAAAGCATCTGGATAAGGGTAGCATGGGAGCTGAGTTCTCCTAATCAGGCAAAGCCGCGACTTTACAAATCGGACACAAGTTCTTCATCGACAGCCATTGTTTGATGCAGTGTTCATGGTAATCAAGGCCACAGGCGTTCATGGTTACAATTCGATCCGTCTCCTGGTATTCTTCCTGCATAACGAAGATGGATGAAATCAATGTGTAAATCTATGGACTTAAAAGCACCAACCCAAGTTACCCGACTTTTGGCAATGGTATTTGCGACTCATAGGACATACGTGAAGAACTGTTACTGTTACACAGACTAAGGAAAAGGAAATACTACTATCAGTCACATGATCAACACATCATGATGCATACATGATTCAGGTCAAAGGCATATCATGACGAACCATTTAGTAGGACCAAGTATGACATCATGATGCATACTCAAAGGTGTATCAAACACAAAGATTTCCTAGGTAGAATTTAGAACCCACCATTCCCCATTCCATCACTCGAAAGACCGCCACCCGTGGACCACAGGAGACAATAGAAGAGAAAGACCTTCTTGGTCAGAGACACTATCCCACACAATCCACATTCAACCCATTACTCGGCAAACTAAGCGCATTCCATTGTAACCCTTACTGCTGAAAGGGAGGAGGCGGCGACTGAGCAATTTATGCTTAACCTCAATTCTTCCTGAGAAGACTGCTTGACTGGTACCTGGTAAGTAATATATCTTACATCTGCAAAATATTCATCAGATTTTCTTGTATCACTATTGACTTGCCATATCGCACGAAAGGCAAGCACCAAGACATGGCCTATGCCTTCTAATAGCAATTAGTACCATAAGCAGCATATCAGCAGTTAATCACACATATGAGAATGAACTCACCACACAAATTGAGCATCTTTCAGCCGGCACAGGTTTCGATGAGAAATATTGTTTTGCAGTGAAACACCTGGGCAACAATTGATCTGGCACAGCAGTGTTGACACTCCCTATCCTTTCTGATAGCACAAGTAGCTCCTGATCATGAAAATAGAGAAGTACTTAGTTTATGCGATTTCACGACAGAAACAAAATACAGAAAAATGCAGGAGGGGCCGATTAAGGACCTCGTAGCTCATGTTATCTATATCCAGTCTCATGTCACTGTGTTGATCTAACAAATTCATTGACGTGTAGAATGCAGCATGGTCAGCAATCATTATAGCCTGCAATACATACCAAGTGTTATCACCAGAAGCACCAATCCAAGGTAAAGAAAAGGCAGATACACCAATCCAAGAGAGAAGCACCACAGTTCGTCACATGATAGAACACAATAGCGAAGACATCTATCTGGGACAGTCCTGTACAAGGCAGTTAAAGCATGGGCCGCCAACATGGATAAAACAGAAGAGGACAAATTGGCCAAAGGTATGCATTGCAGGTTTGAACTGTACTCATGGCTTTGTGCACTGTATAACATACGTGTTCGCGCACTGCATTTTGGTATGAATTGTAAAAATCAAAATGGGTATTAAAACGTAAATAAAACTTTCATTAGGTATTTTAGTGTAGTTTTGCCCAAGAGAAGAACCCCAGACCACCAGATATTCAATTTCACTGCGATCAATCACATGAAGGCATTAAGCATGAAGACAAAGAGGTCAAATGTAATATCGACATGCTGAGTTTGATTGTGGGTCAATTAGGAAAAATACAAGGCGCCAAGGGACAGCACTAAAACAAACTCAGATATTTTTTTCTTTTTCTTTCTTCCTTGTAAGAAAGAACTCAGAAAACTTTTACTCACAAGCCTTGGCATCACCTTGCCAGAGCAAACTTCAATCCGACTGACTGACACAGAATCCGTTAAGATGCAATATTATCGAGAAAGATAATTTTTTCCCTGATAAGAAAGATGAATATTACATGGAAAGCAATCAAACGAAATTTTGATCCTTTGACATACCTCAGGAGTCGACCCATCATATCCCACAGCACCAACAGAAAGGGATCAATGCCGTTCACCGAACCTAGGTCTTCCACCAATAAGGCCAAACCAACATCCTGAACTTCCAAAACTTCCATGTGCAGAGGAATTAGTATTTGCATCGGAAGAGAGAACATCATCTGCAAATGCTGTCAGCCTCTCAGGTGGAATCAACATTGATGCCCTGGCAAGATTAGTTCTGTGAACATAACTACTATGAATGCTCCTAGTAGAATGTTCCATGACAGCAGTTGGTCTTTGAGTAAGATTAGGAGTTCTTGGGTCAATGACAACATGATGGTGGCTCCTGCCTGGTCCTGAATCATTAGAAACACCGTTGCCATTGAAGAATCTGATAATAAAACTGGTAAAGCTGACCACAGAAATGATGAACACTGGTAAAACTGACCTGGCAAAGTCGCCATAGCACGAGGAAAAGTAGGCAAGGGACCAGGATTCCACAAAGGAAACGGAACAGGCGGAACTTGATGTTGATGATCTACTGGATGATCAAGTGGATGCCTATTCAAATTCGTTTGGTGTGGATAGTTACCAGGTTGATTGTTTCCAAATACATCAAATTCTGACTGAAGGGCATACCGACTACGGACATTCCTAGTAGAACTCTCACCATCACATGAGAGACCATGGGGCCTACAAGTAGGAGTCACATTTACCGGCTCCCAACGAGTATGATGAACATCCACACTTGATCTTTCCCGCTGTGAGTCTGCAGAGAAATATGCATCAGATGAACTTCCCCAAGAGTAGCTCCCGCTTCTAACGCCCCTCTCACTGATCGGTGGAATCCCTGGGCTCTTCCGCTTGCATGGGTACCTTTGATTGCTCATTGAAAGGTCTAAAAGGTTGTTTTCAACTACATAATTGGAAGAAGATGCATGAGATGGGCAACTGATGCCAATGATTAAGAGGTCCTGAAGTTTCGAAAGAGTTCTGAAGAGCAGCACGACTTGACGAAGAATGTCCATGTAATATTGCAGGTGGAATCCAAGGAGAAGGATAATTCTCTCTAACTGGTGGCACTGTATTCCTGGGATGAAAGTCATTTCAGGTTGCAGCACACCTAACTGGAGCTGAAATCATTATAATTACCATTAGCAGAAAAGCAGAGCTCAGCACGAAAGCACGAAACAAAGATGGTGAATCCAAATGAAGCAACTTAACAACCATTAGGCTGAATTATTGATTTAAACCTGCACAATGAGAGGAAAAACTGACGATTTTGCATATTTGATCGGAAAAAAAAAAAAATGATCTCTCTGGTACCCCTCACTCAGACCTGATTCTAGCATTTTTCTATATAAATTGACTATATATGTTTTTCCCATGAGATTTTTTACTTCGTTTTTTTTTTTTTTTTTTTTCTGACTTGATGGTTACTGGGTCTGGTCTATCTTGCCCTTAAAACAAGCTAGAAAAAGATACATTCTGATCCAGCCTAGCAAAGAATACAAGCGGTAGGACATACATGGCAATCGATTCTATTATAGCTGATATTATTTCCACATCAACTCATCAAGGCTCAAACTTCTCCCAGCATAAATAACAGGCTTAAGCTGATTCACTAATAGAAACAACTGAAGCATAACTATAGAAAGATTTTGACTGAGTATCCCTCTAACCTTGGTTGCAGCAAGGGTTTTTTTTACAATTTTTTCCTTCGATGGGGGATTCCCGGAAAAAAAGGGAGAAGAAGAAGAAAGAAAGAAAGCAAAGAAAAGAAAAGAGAAGAAGAAAGGGGAAAAAATGAAAAGGAAAGGAAGCACTGCAAGTTCTTCAATTATTTTGATATAGTATGTCATAATTTTATTTTCTTTTCTTTTCAGGGAAAAACGGGCAGCTTCCCAACAGTTTGATAAAAAAAGCCTTCTCTTTGCAGAAGCAAGAATAGGAATCATGCATGAGATTCTCTTTGTTTTAAATATATTTGGGCGAAAAGATAGCAAGAGCAAAATCTGTCAAAGTTCAAGTACCTAACCTAATCAGTTCAAACATGTATAATAGTTCTAACATCCACCAACTTATACCCAAATATATTCGACGTCATGGTATTCATTCTCTCAATCATCCATCATAAAATAAATGAACAACAAACAAAATAGATATATTTCGATGCTAAAAGATCATATCTATAGGTTTTCTAAAAATCCTCTTTTTGAGTTTGAAACTTCACTTAGCAAAAACTCCCATAGAGTTTATGGAAAAATTGACAAATAAGTCAGCCTTACTATCACTCTGCAGAATCGTACATGAGATTTTCAATCTTCCATAATCTCTTATAGATATACGGAGAGTTCCAATATCATCATGATTGGCAATGAAACTAACGACACACCTAGAATTTCCAGTTTCATTACCTAAATGATGGTAAGGCGGGTAAGGGTCTTCAGCTCACATATAATTCCATTGCTGGTGAGTCTCACGCCCAGACATCTGTGATGCGCCAAATCGATATATATGCCGCATAACAGTTTAATTTCAAGGGAAAAAGCAAGAGGACTGTGTCAGCCCTGGTAAATACAGCCTGCATAAAGGAAGCATCGCATCGACATCAGAAGCGAGATTCAATAAAATACAAGAGATAAAAAACTTAAAGCACATACTGCAGGTGCATGCGACACAACAAGAGCATAATTTTTAAGAGCAAAAGAACAGAATAGCCATCAGAAAGTCAAAGTTAAATCTCCAGCAAAGCATACCTAACTCTGAATAATCTTTATTAAAAACCCATGAGTTAGTAGGATTTAAATGTAGTCGCCAGCATTACTGTCCAGCGGGATAAATGAATCTAAGTCAGGTGATAAGTGTCCTACATCTACACATATGCTGTCTACAGTTCGGTCAAACAACTCTCACTGTCTCACATCTTCCGAATCAAGTTTTAACTACCAAGTCTTAGGTAGAAAATTGCAATGCAGTAGAGAAGACAAATGAAAACTTAAAATGAAAATTTTGCACCCACAAGGATACAACGATGAGGCTGATGCATAGAGAACAACCAAAATACATAGCAGAAGAAGCTGTTGCAAAGAGAGAAAATAAAATAAAATATTAGAATTAAAAACCTTCTCAAATTCCAGCAGCAGCAGCCTTGTCAAAGATGAGCACAAGCCGCTAGCAGACAAATGTACAAGTCCCTGCTGATTCAAAAAGGTTACCCGAGCTGGAGAACACTGAGCTCAAGCAACCACAAGAGAGACAATAATCTACAATAAGAAGCCAAATTGCATTATAGTCACAGAATCTAAGTAAAACCATAATGAAGGTTGAATTCACTAAACTCATTTTACAACACTAAACTGCATAAAGATGCCCCGAAGTGAAGACTGAATTTTGAGAGTTTCAATGCGTCATTCATTCAAGGTCGAATTGACCAAGGTCATGTCAAATGCTAGTACTGCATAAGGTTGGCCACAAGTGAGAATATTTTGAGTTACAGGACATCCCTTAAAAAAATGTTCTACAAAAGAATCAATCATCTACGAATAACCTACAAGTCTGAACAAAAGAAAGTTCTCCCTGAACTGGAAATGGAATTACCAAACACCCGGCCAACATCAATATGTCAAATCTGTGTCTGTCAAAATAAAATGAAAACAAAAAAGATATAAATAAGAAAATAAAAGTAAAGCCGCAGTTAGGTTGATTAAACCTATGATTTGGCCTTTACAGGCAGAAACAGGACAATAAGCAATACTCACCAAGTGATTCAGAGATATGTTTCTATGGAGTAGTAGTTACCTAATGTTTTTCAGAGAGTTCTCGTGGTGGAGCATTCTCACCAAAAGGTTCAGAGAAAGTGGAAGTCCTAAGGAGTTCCCCTGCTCACCATAATCTAATGTATGGCGCCTCGAAACTCATTGTAGTCGAAACTAGAAATGTGCATATTTGCAATGTTCTGGCAAATAATCCAATAAAAGCATAGGAAATAATATTTGAAAACAACTGAAGGAAGAATACACTGACAAACAATACAAACCAGTTTCGTTCAATGCGAGAACATACTCCACTAGGGTAAGCTATTGTCAAAAAAGGATTGACGATCAACAGATGCTCCAAAGTAGCTAAAATATAATGCTGACAATATATAGTTAAGAAATCCAATGTAACCTTCTGACAAGTCTACTCTAGAATTGTTGCATCCTCATGAATATGATCCCAAATAAGATTAATTCTGTTCGAACATAACTAGGATATAATTGATACACACCAAAATGGCATGGTTACGACATGCCAAGGGAAACCTGCAGGAAAATCTCAAATTCTAGCAGTAGTTAAGTATTATAAGTTAAAAGACTAAGATCAATAAACATGTGGTTGTGAGGTCCATATGGTTGTAGAAATCGAACATCTTCTGATAAACTAGAATTCACATATACCAGCCTTCATTCCAACAAGCTCAGGGAACAGTTAACAAGGCAGACGACAACAAGCACTACATGAATTCTGGGAAATATCCTCATACATCCAACCAGCTGCAAAGGTCCTATGGAAACTTAGGGCACCTAAACTAGAGAGGACCATAATCTGAGAAGAAGTGTCATCACAGTCCTGAAAGAAAGTAACCACCACAGAATAATTGTGTTTGACTGCACGTGCTGAGGACTACTGCTAGAAAGACACTAGCTCAGAAATCAGGAAACATTTGGATTCAGTTCCACAAAAGTGCAAAGATGTCGGAGACTCAGAGAGAAATAAAGTGCAATATATGCTCGAAAAAATCCAAATAGATAAGATGGCATTGACCAGGACCAAGTGGCTGAACTAAAACATTGATTTTGAAATATGATTGAAGTAGAAGAGTAAATTAAGGGCTGAACACAATATCATTTGGAGGCATGATGAAATGCAAATGAGCAAGTGTAAACAGGAAAAATGAGATATTGACACAACTAAAAAGGCCAGACACACGAAGAAAGCAAAGGACCCTCAAAAGCAATGTGTGATTCAGGAGATGGAACAAAAAAAAGTCTGCTTAAATTTTGTCACTCCCTTGGAGAGGAACCCATCACGTACAAAAATTACATGACAAAGCTATAGATGGAACCAAGATAGGGCATGCTAATATCAGTAGATAGAAGTCCTTACCAAAAGTTCTGTGCCAAATTTTTTGCACAACAAAGAATTCCTTTCAGGCGCCCAAGGCAGCAGCAACAGTATATTCATCTTACCTGGCTCAAATGCTTAACTATAACAGATAATACATATTTAGTTGAGAAGGAAACACTCAAAAGAGTCACCTCAAAACTTTTTGAGTAAAATGGTAAGAAGCTTTAACTTTTAGAACAAGGTGCTGAGACTAATTTGAAACTTGGCAACGTTCGACAGGAATACTATGTTTACGAAGATATTGATAAAAATTTGACTCAAA
The DNA here is from genome assembly GCA_035668315.1 of Drosera spatulata. Lineage (NCBI taxonomy): Eukaryota > Viridiplantae > Streptophyta > Magnoliopsida > Caryophyllales > Droseraceae > Drosera > Drosera spatulata. The sequence goes on from JAOVYX010003232.1 coordinate 9,387, forward strand.
GCTTCACGTAGAAGAAATGGAATCAATTATATTAATTTTGTTAGAGTTTAAAATTTAAAACCTGAGTTTGATGTTGAAAATCAAACCACTTGCATAGAAAGTGATTGCAAAACTTCAACTGGACCCAAAGTAGCCGAACCGTCATGAATTGTGGATGAAGGGAAAATTCGATGCATTTCAGTCTTCGTTATGAAGCTAGTTGCACTTGTTCTGCCAAATGCTACCAAGGAAACCTCTAAGCGGCTGTGTGTTGGATGTGATCCTTGTAGACACTTTTAACATACTGAGCAGCAGTGATAGAGGAGTTGGTCAATTAGCAAATACAACAGCAAGCACCACCCTTAGGCTTGTGAGATAGAAGCTGCAGGCATTGCTTGAGAAGATTGTTGTGTGATATGGAGTTAATTGGTTTTAATCTCAAGGATCGTTCTTCTTCACTCACAACAGTTATTCCCACAGATGAAAACTCAGATAGTTTTATGCGTCTTGCAGTGCGGTTATTGCTACCGCTACATCATGCATGTTGCAACGCATACTCGGTTCCAGAATTAGTAAAATGAGTCGAGGATGCTCCTCTTAAGTTTTTCAGGAAACCAGTTCTTTGATTATTGAAAACAGGTATTCAGTAAAGTCACCAACAAGAATTAAAATATACAACTTCATTCAACCAGAATATTTTACCCTAAAAAATGTACAGTCGAAAAAGAGGTTCTTGACCAACAATACACTTCACTATAGTGCCTCCAACGGCTGCTACATCTACAAGAACAATGGTAAAAGTTGCTCAAGAATCAGAACAACAGCATTTGAAATCCACCAAAGAGTCTTATTAGTATGATCATGAGATCCTCCAACACTGGTTGTTTGCCTTTCCTTTTCTCAGGGGACCAAAGATTGCTCAAATAAAGCAATATGTACTAAGTGCACTGCAGTCACAAAACTCCACCAACTCAAGGCCAGAGGAGAGCATATTCTCCACAGGTAACACCTCTCGATTAGATAGAGACAACTGGTATATTTTGATGAAAACCTGTATCATAATATAAGTCCCTGATAGTGAGCAAATAACTATATCAGAATAACTCCTAATCTACAATAGCCCATGTTCCAGAACCAACAGGTCCGGTTCTTGAGAAAATCTCTCAGATAAATAAGGATTAAAACAAATTTCCATGGTCCAAACTGAAGAAATTTAAGCTACTAACCTACTCCAGAAGATGCGTACTACTTGAGATATTCTGGAAAATTCCTCCCTTTCCACCTATACTTATCATATGTCATACTGCAGATTCTCCCCTCCCTCCCAATTTACAGGAGATAGATGAGATTAAACAACGACATGATAAGGCAAAGGCAGATATATCTTGACAAAAGGAGAAGCCAGATGTAATAACTTCTCTGCAATAAAGGATTAAGCAATAAGTAGAAGAATAGTTTAACTACTAGCTACTATGCCATCTTTTTCATAGATACGCAATGTCTTAGAGTATATTCTTCATCCCAGTAGCAGTTCAACAAGTCAGTCAATCCCAAGTTCGGGGAAAACAACTCATTACTTCATTATCAACCAATCTCACCTAGTCGTCCGTACATGAAGGCACTTCAAATGTTGAGTACAGATGACCCATTTTTGTACTTTTAACAAAGTGAAAAAAGATCTAATGCAGTTAAGCTTGCGAATATGGATTAAGTTTTGAGTCATATACTAAACAAAAAAAAAAATTCAAGATTTGGATATAACTCATTGCTCTATTCTAAGACAAATCAAAATTTGAGAGAAGAAGCAAGAAAAAGTGAAACCGACTTTAAGACTCAACAGACAAAATAACTGTGAAGGAAAAAACTAAACAAAAACCAGACTACCCATAGGCCATAGCTCTACAACAAAACAACCTAAAAAGAAGAATACCGTACTACTTACAAACTCTACTAAAAAGTAACATACTACGACATCAAACCAAAAGAAAAGATAAATGTTTTAACCACAAGATGTAAGCAAAGGATTCAAAAAGGGCTCTTTCTATTCCTCTCTTGGGAGTCTTGCCCCTATTGAAGCAACGTTTTTCAAACAAAAAGAATCAAGGCAAGAATGAACTTGTTTGGCTGGGTTAAATAAAATCTCACAGAAAAAACTGACAAGTAAATTATGTTTGATTTATCATCCAAGTCTCTTATAAGTTTAAAACAATAAACCATGTCGCAGAACTCCTTCCAATAAGATTTAAGCAATTGAACTGATTGCTCCCTCCATTCCAGTAAAATTGCAACGCCAAGACCAAACACAGGCATTTGGTATGAGTGATAATTTATTTATTTATTTATTTTTAAATGCTAGGATTGTACTTCATTGGTCAGAGCACCCCGTGTCAAGGGGAGAGTTCATGCCCATCAGAATGGCAATGAGCGGTAAGTTGGAGCGTTCTATGACAGTAAAGGAAGGGAAATCTAGCTTTTGGCATGAAAATAGTTCCCATAAGGAAAGTCCATAATTTAGTTTGACTAACCATATTGCAATTCTTTCGACAGAGAATAAATCAAATCTTGCACAAGAACATTGCCATTTTTTGATAGTGTAAGTCTTCTACTATAGGCCAAATAAACCGTGCGCGGATTTTGTGATACTGACATTCAAACTTTCATATTTATTATTTTATTATATTTTTTTTATTTTATAATTATTATAATATTTTTGGAATTGATTTTTATGCAATTTGATGAAGAAAAAAAATTAGTGATGATAAAATTTACTATAAGAGTTGTGAAAATAGATGGTGGTACAGATGATTGTTTTGATATTTTTTAGATTAAATATTTATCAAAAATAAAAATATTGTAAGATTTTTGAAACGTCCTAAAATGGCTTCAAGAATTATGGAACAAAGAGAATAATAATTTGATACGGATGCATTATTCTCTCCATTTCATTCAGATTGTAATATTTTTCTATTTAATATACATTTGGAAGATTTTTTTTATTGAAGGATATCTATCATCGTACGGTACATATTCGATTAGATTATCATTGATGTTTTATAATAAATTTATATAAAATAATATTTGATCGCAATCGGATACGGATTAGAGTTTGAATAGACAAAAATCAAAGCACAATTATTGCAACTAAATAGAAGAAAAGAAATACTCTCTCGATCTTATAATTTTTGTATGGTTTTGTCAAATCGGGATGTTCTATAATATTTACAGTATTTTTTTATTTGAAAAAGTTGGACTATCAAAAATATATTTAGTTTAATCGTTGTTTTATGTTAAATCGTACCATCCTACTATAACTTTTCTCCATTACTTTGCCCTCATTCTCTCACAAGGATAATTTAATAAAATCATAAAAATTCAACACTCTTCTAATTTTTCATCCCTAGACAATATATTGTTAAAATTTTGTACTAAAAAAAATTACTTTTTATCTCATGTTAAAATACTACCTCCGTCTCATTGATTTTGTAACGACACATATCTCAAGGTATAATTTAATATAATTAAATATTATTTTTTATAAAATTATTATGAGACGTTAATGATAGATTAAGTGTGAATTTAAGATTTTCAAAAAATTCCTGTAGGATAAAACTTTTTCAAAATATTATCCAAAATATACAATCAGAAAAAATAATTTCCATTGACACAATTTGTATTTTTTTCAAAACAAACAGCCATCCGCGCAATCAAATTGTTCAATTCATTAAATCACAATCAAAACTCATCAAATTTATTTCTAATCACTCCCATTTGATCTTACATACACAAATCAATGGATTTTCTTTCATAAAACATCTCAAATTTTTCAATTTCATCTAAAATTTGGTTTCGATCATTTTGAAAACCATAACTACAAAATCATTATTCCTTGATCGTTTTCAGTGATTGAATACTCTAATCTACTTGTTTAGGTAATAGTTTTAGGGTTGAGTTTGACTGATTTTTGTAATTTGCTTGTTTTTTTTAAATAACAGGCGTACTGTTTCATTTCTTCATGTTTTATTGACGAGGAGGGTGAATCCAATGATCAAATGATGTCTGTCGTGTTTGGGTTAGGTTAAGATAAATTCAAATTATAATTGATGAGAATTATTTTTTCGTATTATATGTATTGAATATTTATTTTATTTTTGTTTATAACTTTTAAAAATTCATTATAAGATTTTTTTTTTTGATGTCGTTAGAAAGAAAAAAAAAACAGAGTCCTGAAAATTATGCGACGAGGGAGTACGTTGTTTTCCTGAATTACGACTCTACCCCTCCATCAAACTCTACCCCGATCCCTATTTTCAACTACCGCAAACTCCCACTCCACAATCAACCCCGCCACGAATCTCGCCGTTCTCCGCCGCCGCTCCTCTCTCTCTCCGCCACCAGTCTACGTTGACCAAATCTCCTCGCATCAACAATGAGCGTGATTGATATCCTGACTCGAGTCGACGCGATCTGCAAAAAGTACGACAAATACGACGTCGAGAAACTCAACGACTCCTCCAATGTCTCCGGCGTGGACGCCTTCGCTCGGCTCTATCGCGATGTCGAAAACGACATCGAGGCCGCTCTCCAGGTAATTTCGACTGATCGATTGATTTGTTTTGATTTGATTCGATTTGGTTGATTATTGATTGTTAGGGTTTGGTTGTGAGTTGATGGATGGAAATGTGGTTGTGTAGAAAGCGGAGGTGGCGAAGGATGAGAAGAATAGGGCGGCGGCGGCGGCGTTGAATGCGGAGATTCGGAGGACGAAGGCTAGGTTGATGGAGGAGGTGCCAAAGTTGCAGAGGCTTGCTCAGAAAAGGGTAATTCGCTGATGTCGCCTTTGGTTATTGTTGATGTGCTAGTCTTCGTTAAGTTGAATTTAAGTGGAGGATGTTGACTTGTGTTTGTTCTATGCATTTGGAATGGAGTTCTCCTAACGACCTTATGTGCCATGTTCCTGTCCTTATAACATAAGATAAAAGTCCTTATGTATCAGTAAAGGCAAACTGTGTACCGGTCCTTAATCCTTATGTATCACAAAGCATATCTCCTAACATTGGGCTTTGTTGAATCAACAATATTGTGTGCATTGGTCTTTTCCAAGACCGGCCTTGTCATGTCTTTAAGTTTTAAATGCGGCCTTGTCATACTAAGGTTTCATCCTCCTATGAAGAACATACCCTGCTTGAGGGTGAAGGGTGAAACGTGGTTCTTGAACTAATGTCTTTTTGTAGTTCATGCACATATCAAATCGAATAAAGTAGATGGGAAATTCCGGAATGGATGCTAAGAAAACCAATGAATGAAGAATTGTGGTCTGGTGGAGAACTAGTGAGTTGTGGTCTGGTGGAAAACTAGTGAGCACGGGCTCAAAGGTGGGGATGTGCCAGTTTCCCCTCTCCGCTGCTTCTCATTATGGCTGACCACTATTGGTAATAGTGTGAAGTAATTTTTGTTTTCTGAGCAAGCTAATCATTACGGCAACGCTATATTGGTTCCTGCTGATGAAATCTAAAGCATTCTTCATTCTTGGTGGTGTTCAAGATGAATTACTTGCTATGTGTTTCTTGTTTACTTGCTTTTTCCCTGCCAGGGAAAAGGGCTTTCGATTGCAGAGTTCAGTGCCAGAAATGATCTGGTGCTTGCATTGCCTGATAGAATTCAAGCTATACCAGATGGAACTGCTTCTGCACCAAAGAAGACTGGAGGGTGGGCTAGTTCAGCTTCTGGTGGAGGAATTAGATTTGATTCAGGTGATTTGCAGCAGCAGTAGGCTGAACATTTATGCATACCACATCTCATTTTCTTTCAAGTCTGATAGTTACTTTCACTTTCTTGTTTTCGACGGTGGGGGCACATCATGAGTTGTATACTTCCCTTTAATTACCATTTCATGTCTTTTCCCTTGAGGAGTTCCTTATTTATTCTGGCACTTTTTGCTGGACTGATCTTCTTATGCTGGGTCTGAAATTGATATTACTGATAAGATGCTCTGTTGTTCAAGTTAGAAGTTGTTTCTTGACATCCAAATTGATTCTCTGGGTTTTCCTAACTGTACTGTATGCTTCCTTGCCTGAAGTTAACTAGTTGACCATGAGTTTTTGATCTTCGACCCCGAGATGCCTTCAAAATCATTAAATTAACCATTTAGCTTGTGGGGAATTTTGTGGCTGCGACATGCTTCTATTGATTTAGCTTCTGGCCTTGGATAATCTTTCGAAAAGGAATTGCTATTGTAACCATTTGCTTCTTTAGCTGTATAGCATTCTGTGTTTCTTCAATGACAGATGGTAGATTTGATGAGGAATACTTCAAGGAGAGTGAGCAATCCAGTCAGTTCAGGCAGGAGTATGAAATGCGGAAAATAAAGCAGGTAAGAGATGATCTACCTTTGAGTTAAACAAATCAACTTTCTTTCCATCTTCCGAGTTGTAATTCTGGATTGATGATTTTTCTTTCTTGTAGGATCAAGGCCTCGATGTTATATCAGAAGGTTTGGATACTTTGAAGGATATGGCTCAGGATATGAACGAGGTTTGGTTGTTTTTTGCGCATCGTCACATTATGTTGTTTCTATCTCAACGATGTAACAAACTTGATGCGCCATTTCTTCTTCACAGGAGTTCGATAGGCAAGTTCCCTTGATGGATGAGATTGACGAAAAGGTAAAAAGCTGGTCCCAAGCTTCATGTGATATCACCGGGCTGTTAAATTTTGGCATGCATGAAATTCGCTCAAAGTCTGTACAAGTAAATTGAAGTTCTATTCTTAGTTTCTCTTATTTGTTTTTCTTTTTGGTTGAATTGTTTAGGTTGACAGGGCAACTACTGACCTTAAGAGCACAAATGTCAGGCTGAAGGAAACAGTGATGCAGGTGATTGAAGAACAGTTTCAGTGTTCCTACTTAGACTTTTAAGATAAATATAACTGCCCTTCCGGATAAGTTTTAACTATCGTAATGATATATCTGATTTCTCAAGGAATTCTCTTTGAACTATGCAGTTGCTCGTTTCTGTTTCTTTCCTGTAGAACCTAATTGAATCTTGCTTCTTTTCCAGTTGAGGTCAAGCCGGAACTTCTGCATTGATATTATTCTGCTGTGTATTATTCTGGGGATCGCTGCATATTTGTACAAGTAAGTTGAATAGTTAATTCACCTTTGAAGTGTTTGCTTACAAGGTCTTGCATTCCTCATGCACCTTTGTGATCTCATTTGCTTTTAGGAGTTGGTCAAGGAATGAAGGAAGTGTAGTTCACTGTGATAGGAGCTGTGTGTAACGTCATTAGGCATATTAAAGTTACAAAATAATAAGTTAATAGCATATGTTCGAAACTGATCGAAAGCATACGAGGAACATCATTTCTTATAAACTTCGTCTGCTGGGGGGAGTTGGACTCGCATGTCTTATTGCCTGCATTTCAAAATATTTTGAGCTAAGTTACTACCAGGTATTATTCAAAAAATTTAAGCAAGAACTGTTATTGCATGTATTTTATTTTGCTACAATTGGTCGCCCATCATGGTTTAACGCATCCTGTTGTTTCACCTTTCTTCACTGTCTGTGGGTCGTGGTCTTTGTCTTCCCATGCTATATGGCTGTATTTTGCCGATGATGACATGCTGTCACCTTTCTGCTCTTTGGATACTCGTGCCTATAACTCAAATGTTCCTCGTGCCTATGTATCGTTTACAAAGTTCTTGGTTGAACGTATCCAATATCAGTAATTTTGATAAACTCGGATGGTAACTCTGTTGCAGTGTGCTGAAGAATTGAGCAGGACGTTCTTCACGATCCATTTGTTTGTTTGGTATGCTCCACCTTTGTGACGGCCTCATGTTACTTTTGTGTTCCTCTGTCTCTGGGTTTGAGGACGAGCTTCCGTTTGATTGTTAATGTTGATTCCTAGCTTTTTCGAGCTAGGGTTTGGGTATAACGGGCAGGATCTTTGTCAAAGCAGTGTAAATGTTTCCTCGGATCTGGTAATGGACTTGGCCATGCACACGGGGCATCCTCTTGTATGAAATTTCCGAATCTCTTGCTATTCGTACTGCATTTGTGTGCGCATTTTGCTTGTTGCTGATGCATGATTTTTTGCTCCATATCCATTAGTGCTTCGTATCTGGTGGTTGATGCAATACACGTGAGATTGAATTTGTCACCATTTAGAAGCTCATATTAGCGATTCTATAACCAACATTTGGCCTTCTATTTTCATTAGTCGGCTTGATCAGCTTTCAAGTATAGATTAACCAACAAGTCCTTAACTCGATTTGTCATATTATTCGTTTAATTCTTACTATATTCAATGGTAAATATTATTGACAATTATATAAGTCTATTTTAAATCATATTGAAACTTCAAGTATTTAGGAATTGTATATTGTGATATTGTTTTTTTGTTTTTTTTTTTTTTTAATGTTTGACTAGTAGAACAGACATGTAACAACGACAGAGCAACATACAAAGGATAATGAAAAGTCATTATAAGTTAAATATATTAAATTTAAAATCATAAATATAAGATGATGCAACCAATGTATAATCAATCAAGAAAGATGAAGGTAGTTTTATAAACGATGTTGTTTACCAGGCTATATGCTCTCGGTACCATGTCGCTGGGCTACATGCCTGTGGCCCATCACAGTCCAACGAAAGCTGTACCAATTTGGCCCATGCCAAGCTAATCAGCATCTCTCTTTACAAATCGCAGATCTTCTTAGATGTCAAAATTTTGCATAGCTCAAGCTCAATGCTATATCTTCAAGGTCAAATCCTTGTTGATTCCATTAAAAGTCATTACCTGATCATCACGGCATTGTTATAACTACCTGAATCAATCTTGTATAGGCTACGAAGCAAGTTGGGATATAGTAACGTTTTAAAAACAGTCAGGTTAACGAGTTCGAACGAAAAAAACTGCAATGTGCCATGGGAGCACCTGCCCTATTCAGGTTCTCGGACGAGGTTTCTGAGCAAAACTTCGATTAACGATAGGTGCGAGAATTGCAACGTGCGAAGTGATTTTGTTACAGATGATTGATAGGAATAGATTTTATTTTATTTTAGAAATAACTTAGGTTTTCCGAAAGTACTTAGGTAGGTGTTACTTTAGAACGATGACTGATGCAGACGGATAAGCAAACATGGTTACGACAATATTAGGGAAACATTCTTAAATAGCTCCGTTGGTTATGGCAGAAGTTAAAAATTTAGAGGATCCTATGTTATTTATTAATCATTATTCGACAACAGTAGAACTCAGACAAATACAACCTTCCAAAACCACATGTGATAACTCAGAAAATATGTGAAGTTCGTAAAACTATGGCCTTTGAAAATGTAACATGGCAGCATAATTCGTGGAGGAAATTTTACTACTGATAAATCAGATCAGTCTTCTTTTAAGAATACAAATCTCTATTAAATCGGAGAGTTGAAGCATAAATGTTTATAAATATGTGATGGTGTACATTGTTTAAAAATTCCCCAGATATATTCGAGTCAGAAAAGTATCCCTAATTGACATATGTGTCTCAATCTTGCTACACATGAATGATACAGTTATGTTGAGAAAAGAATTGTGAATTGGGAATTGAAAGGGAATGAGAGGGAATCAAGGTTTGTTAGGAAACATACAAATGCAACAAGACAAGGAATGTGATGAATTGTCAAATACTTCCCCCATCATATGAATATCTTAAAGCAAACTCCAACCCCATAGTATATAAGTATTCATAACATGATCTATATGATAACTGTGTAGTAATTTTTGTTTTAAACAATATGATCAACCCAGATTGGCTGTTTAGCATGACAAAGTAACTGGTTAAGTATTGTTTATAGTGCGTTGGTACTAAAATTCATAATCAATGAGTGATTCTGATAATGAAGAGTTTTAACGACTTTCGCCTTGAAAACTCTCATTTTATTAATTTCGTTGCATCAACCTCAATCGAGTTGATGATTCGTACATGATCTGCTGAATTCAGCGACCACAAACTCTTTCTAAACGAAAAGCTCAAAGACTAATATTTGTAATTATACATGAAAATGTGCAACTACTTGCAGGTATCCATTCCTTTCAATTGTATCATACATATGGGCACAACAGAAGTTGTATTATGACAGATTTTAAACAAAATTATACAGCATCTTAATTTAAAAAGATAAATGCGACCAGAGAATTAATTCTCACAAAGTTTCAACTATGGTGGGCATGATATTAGTTGACCTAATACTTAAAATTTGCTTGAAACCATCATAAAATACTCCTATGAGAACCTTTTTGACTTTTCATAAGTTATGCTGACGAAGCAAAAAAACATATATTAAGTGCAACTATGGTCTCAATAGATTCTTTTCTCTTAAGCTATTTAATACCGGTGTCGTACCAATAAAATTACAAATTTGTATATCTTTGTTATGCAATATGCAATTTGAAAACTCCATTTTACAATTGAAATAAGGTGATCAATGGTAATTTATGACTTGCGATTGAGGTACATGACACAAACAATTATTAACGTTTTACGAAATACCTTGAGAAAAGCAAGGTTTGATGTCTCATGGCTCTCCGATTCAAAATTTGTCTCAAAAATTATGGAAATTAAACAGTCCCGACTTCATTGATCGGGACGGAGGAATAAGTTTATGGAAGATGCGCGCATATACGAAGCATTAATTTATTATCTTTCAAAAAAAAAAATTCAATGAAATCGTTCCTTCAAAATATTGTCTACCACATGGATTAATGTTCATCACTTCATTCCACAGTTGAAGACGAACTGCATAACTATCTCACCATCCTCGAGCTGCATTGGATGCGTTCTCTCATCATCATCTTGGGATTAGAAGTATAGGATAATGAGGATGTAGAAATAATTGAACAAAGTGATTTTCGACATAGACAATAGTTATTTTATGACGTTTTTGGACTTCAGTCGGAGGGGAGCTCAATGACAAATGAGTAAAATAAGCCGAAATATTTACATCGAATGTATTTATTTTTAATGTTTGATATATACATTAAAATATTTTTTATATTTAATATTAATCTTATTTTGTAGATATTAATGTATAGATTTCAAATATATATTTATTTTTAATATTTAATATATATACAAACGATTTTAAACCTCATATAAGACAAGATAATTTGGGGATGACAATGATGGTACACCAGAATGACAGTAACATACTTATTCCCCACTTTTTTTTTTTTTTTTAAATTCCATTCATTTTTCGATTTTTTATTAGGATTATTCGAAGCGTGGGTCCCTTAGCTGGTCTATGCTCTGACATGACCACAGAGGGGTCACGGGCGGCCATCGATTCCATTTTTGAAAAGCACATATTGAAAAGAATATTAAAAAAAAAACGCAAAACAAATAATGAAAATAATTCACATTCTTTCTCATCCAAACCTTATACTCCCTTCATTCGAATAAAAGAAACAACATTTAAATAAGATAGGTTGTTCCAATGAAATTTTGATCTATATTGCGTGATATTTATAAACATTAAATTGTCATATAACATCAATCGTAATACATTATAAGTCATTTAGTTAATTTCATTCGATTCTAATAAATATGAATCATTGTTTGAAATAAGAACAAACTTGTTATGACTCAAAGAAATGACATCAGGGAAGAATAAAACATTATTTTATATATATTTTACACGAAATATTAGTGTAGTATTGACGTGAAACATCAGTTGAAGTTTAAATTAGGTATTTTCATATGATGATGGTAACAGAATGATATTACATTGTTAGCTATGAAAACAAAATTCATCAAAAAAAGAAAAAAAAAAGAAAAAGCGTACTCCCTCCCTCTCAATTTATTTATAACTGTTTGATCCAACACGAGATTTTATGTGCGTGTTGAATTTTTGTAGGATTTGATGAAGAAAAAATATTTTCTTTAAAAATATTAGAGTTTTCTTTACCAATTAAGAGAGAAGATAGTGAGTGCAGTATATCATAATATGATTGATTTGAGTTTTATTTTTAGATTAAAAATTTACTAAAAAGAAAATGTTACAAATACATTGAGACATACCAATAAAAAAGTGTTGCATTATATTGGGACGAAAAGAGTATTAAATAATGATTTTTTTATTGTGTTGTACATTTCTTGCGGGTCAGAGGTATTAAACTTTTGGAGATTCATCTCAAAATCAATTGATAATATGAGAAATATTCCAGGATATATATATATTTTTTGTTTGAGCTCTCAAATTCAAATGTGAGTTTATATTCTCAACACGCGCCCTCACACGAATGCCTCTTTTGGGATTGAAGCGCGAACATACATTTAGGTGGTATGGAGTGTTAGGTCGTTGGGTCTTTTGGGCATTGATATCATATTAAAGTTATGAGGTTTCATCTCAAAATTAATTGATAATAAGAGGAGTAGTTTAAAATTCAAATATTTTGTTATTTTGAGCTCCCAAATTTCAATGCAGGTATGTATTCTCAACAAATCCTCTCGCAAGAATGTCTCTTTCGATCTTGAAACGTGGATATATTTTTTCATAACGCGAAGAGTTGGACTGTTGAACATTTTTGATAACTCTGATATCATATTAAACCTCGAAAAAGGGAGTACTATTATATGACTTAGATTATGAGTGCTCGTATCTTTCACTCTTACAACATAAATTCTCTCATATTTGAATCCAATCTATTTGAGGCTTTTATGTACACAAATTAGGAAAGTAATTCACTCAATTTACCCATTTGTGCCCTTTGCATTTCCTTCACCATCTTTACAGTCTTTTCAAGAACAAAAAAGTGAAGCTCACGTAGTCTCCTTTTTGTCTTTTTTAAACCACATCCTAATAAGGAGTGGCATCATATCAAGCTATTAGTCATGGTATGTCGTTATTATTACTAGAATTGTATAGATTACAAGAGCAAAAATAAAGACCGTTTGAATCTATGTTCCCACACAATAAAAGACTGTTTGAGTCTCCCAGCACTAAAGCAAGTAGAACGATTCCATGCCAAATTTGGACCAAACTTTTAATTATACCTTAATCATTCTCCATATACTCAAAACAAGATCATATACTCGCATTTTTCATGCATATTTTTTTCAACATTAGTGTTTTGCAGAAAGGTAACTCACTTTTTGATGATCACTTTCACTTCTCTGCTTTCTTATCCTCGGAATCACTCACTAGTCACTCCCCATGCAATGCAACTAGCTAGCATTATAGCTGAGCTGAGCTGAGTTGAGTTGAGTTGCATGGTCAATCAAATTCCACTCTTCTGGTTCACCTTTTTGTGTCTCCAATGTCAATCAATGATCTCCCTTTTTTCCTCTTAATCATGGGTTAATCAAAAGTTAGAAAGCGTGTTGAAGTTCGTTCAATAAAGTTTGACCAACGTGACGGAGATATCCTATACAATGATTAGCTCTGTAAGCACAAGTGACTCATACATGACATACAGTGAGCCTGATAACAAGTACTTGCAGAAATAAACGAGTACTAATCATCAAGTTGAATTTTGAGTCGCCTAGCTATTTAATAGGAGAACTGATCGATCCGTGCAATTGATTGACTGAAGGCTCTTTAATCCCTTTTTTCTATGTTATGTATTGCAGTTGAAAATATGAACTTGTGGTCACCTAGACGATGGGCACATAAAGGTTGAATTAACCTTTTGATGCCCTGAAAAAGTGCAAGAGGCAAGCCATGTGACAATTTGGTATGTGTTTCACGTGATAAGTTCGGAGAAGAGTATATATACATATAAGAAAGATCTATCGATTTACGATTACAACAGTCCCAGTAATTATTAAGGAGTAATTGTTACGATATATATTAATGTGTCTTTTATCATTAGTTCGAACTTTTGATATAATTGATTCCTCAACATGATATCAGAGTAGATCGTGACAATAGCTCACGAGTTCAATATCTGTCTCTCCCAATTTATTGTCACTTATGTGGTTTATTATATGGACTATATATGTCATTGGTATGGATTGAGCTAGTGTTGTCCAAATTTCATGCTTACATAGGTTTTCGTAAGAGGGATGTTAAGATATATATTAGTGTGCCTTCAACCATCAGTTCGAATTTTTGATAGAAATGATTCATTGACAGTAATTAAACCAATATACATACAACATAACATCATCGTCAATGAGAAAAAATAAAAGAAAATACTAATACTACTACTACTAATAATAATAATAATAATATCATCATCAAAGCAAAATAATCTCGTCATTTTTTATTTATTACTTATATGTATAACTTATTTTGAATAATATGATCAGAGAGTTTTGATATTTTTTGAGGATGTCAAATAACAGTCTCGTTGCCTTAAGATTCTCCATGGATCAGTGTTCACCAATAAAGATATTAATTGTCGTAACACCTAAGGGTTGATTTATGTTACATTTATTGAAATAGATCAATGTTAGATTATTAATGGGAAAAAAAGGGAAGGTGAGGGTGGGATCGAGGCAAGAGCCTAGAGACAATGAGAGAGGGACAGAGGGAGACACCACTCTACACCCCCAAGTCTAACAAGACACTGTCACCATATTCTGCCCTCTCACATTCACAGGCGCACAGCTCCTACTCACAGTCATGGATTCCAAATTTATTTTTCCAGATAAAATTTGATCAAAATTTAAGAAGATGATCAAATATCTATTTTTACAAATTTATGGTGAGAAAAGATAAATAATGCGATAATTGTTTTTTCCTAGTAGTTACCTATGCTTCTTCTTACATTGCTACACAAACCTAAGCCATAAAATTTGAGACATACAAAGAGAAACCAAATTGAAGAAAATAAATCAAGAAAACAAAAGGAAAAAAATAAGGGTGAGGACCATTTGAGTGTATGGCTCTAGCTTGTCTATCTTTTCTTAGCTTAAGCCCACTGCAGCTCTGCTAGATATAATGGAGAAAAATGAACTCTAATCATCTTTATCATAAACTCGATCTCAATATACACAACAGATGCAATAGTAATTGCACTACTATGGATGGTGTTAAATGTAAAAGAAGAAATGTTAAACAAGAGGAGTCTTCCACAAAATTAAAAGAGGGAACAAATTTGTTCTAAACTGACATGTACATACTTCAATATGTATTTTAAATAGTTTTATCGATAATTATATGACAAACGCATTTGTCACACAACGGCATTAAGTCACATATTACCGTCATCGATATAGTTTTGGAAGGGCGAGATATCGATCATTGTTATGAACAAAATTCAACAACTTATTGATAAACTCATAGATTGTTTTCTGAAACCTACTTCGATAAAAAAAAAAAAAAACATAAAGCAAAACAACAAACCTACATAATCTTGTCAAATACAGAGTGTGGGGAGAATGAAATATACGTAACCTTATCTTGTCTATTTTGTAACAGAGAAAGGTTGTTTTCTTATATCCTTAGAAGATATCAGCCTTTGATCACTTGATTGGAAAAAAAATTACTTATCATTGAGATAATCCCTCTTAAAACCTAATGGATATCATGTTAGGAATACTTATTATCAGCCCAAATTCAAGGTACAACTTGTTAACAAAAAGATGAGCTAGAGAACAATAAAAAAAAAGGCAAAAAGAAAAAGCTTAGAGTGACACTTGATAATGAGAGGTATCATTCTCCTCCATCTCTCCACCTCTCCACCTCTTTTCATGGGCCTTGTTTTGGTTTTTTCCTCTTAGCCAAGCTTCCTCAGAAACCTCAGAGACCTCATCTCATCCTCAAAGCCCAAGACTCATCATCATCATCAACAACTATAGTTTCTTCAGCTAAAAAGGCCTCTTCTTCTTTGCTTCCTTATTACTATCTCCTTGAACTGAGTCAAAAACATTCTCCCAAAAAAAACCTACAAATTTTTCTGTTTGTTTCTCAAAGATCACAAAAACAAAAAACACTACTAGCTCTCTCTTACTCTCTTTGTTTTCTTCCTAGCTATTCATATACTTCCATAGTATAAGTTTTATCGTCATCATCGCGATAATCTAGCTTTCTATTTGGAGCTTTCTTGTCCAGGTTTGTGGATTGTTGTTGAAATCTTTGCACAAAAATACAACAACAATATGAACAACAATAATATTATCCCTTCTGGTGCTGCTGGTGCTGGTCATCTTCATCATGGGTTCCCTCACTCAACTTCAAGTATTGATCAAGGGTTTCTTCATCATCATCAACAACAACAAGGGTTTCTTGATGAGCTACCAAACCCTAACCCCAACCCTAAACCTAACTCCACCAATCCTCTCTCCAAGAAGAGAAGAAATTTCCCAGGTACTCCAGGCAAGTGTATGTATATATATGCAGTCGACAAATCAAAGCGACGCAGAGCTGAATCTGAATCAATCAGATTAATCTGATTCGAATTCTATTGCATAGTCAACACATGCACTTTTTAAACTCACATGTTGCACGTAATAATTTTTTGTCTTTAGAGATTAATTCACAGTGACACGGGCTGAATCTCAGTTGATCGAAAATAGGCATCACTTTTATTGCGCTCTGATGAGTTTAATTTGATTATATGTGTTAATTTTGCAGATCCAGATGCAGAGGTGATAGCGTTATCACCAAAGACCCTAATGGCAACGAACCGATTCGTATGTGAGATATGCAACAAAGGGTTCCAACGGGATCAGAACCTTCAGCTACACCGGCGAGGCCACAACTTGCCTTGGAAGCTGAAGCAGAGAACCAACAAGGACCTCCCGGTCAAGAAAAAGGTGTACATATGTCCCGAGAAATCCTGCGTCCACCACGAACCCTCTCGTGCACTCGGAGACCTGACCGGAATCAAGAAACATTTCAGTCGGAAACACGGCGAGAAGAAGTGGAAATGCGAGAAGTGTTCGAAGAAATATGCTGTTCAGTCGGATTGGAAGGCTCATTCCAAGACTTGTGGCACAAGAGAGTATAAGTGTGACTGTGGCACTCTATTTTCCAGGTAGTGTGTAAAGTTTCATTCATAGAAATTTATCATATGTTTCTTGAAATATTTAATTCACTTCTCATAATTGGAATTTAATTTTTGCATATTGTTGGACAATAAATGCATGTCTTGTTGTGTCAGGGTACGAATTCAATGTAGTCCAATGATTAGAAATTAAATTTAAATCCTGGAAAAATGAATGTCTGAAATTCTGATTTCATTTTTACTTTTATGCGCAGAAAAGATAGTTTTATAACGCATAGAGCGTTTTGTGATGCATTGGCTGAGGAGAGTGCAAGGCTGAGCACGGTGGCGCCCCCGCCAGGAGGGATGAGCTTCAAGGGTGCGATGAGCGGGCCGGGCCATCAGGCGGGCGGGTTCAGTCACGGGTTCGTGGGAGGACAAGGGATGGCTGATCCGGCTGGGATCACTTCATTTAACCAGATTTTCCGGCCTGATCTCAATGGCATTGTGGCCGGGAATTTGATCAATTCAGGCGAGTCCGACTAAAATATGTGATTGGATCCATTGATTGTGCATAATGCATGTATTTTAGAAGATTTCATGAAGACTATATGTGTCACAAATTTTTCGGTTTTCTCGATGTTGCGTGGGAATTACTGATCAGACTGTTTACATGTGGTTGTCACGTGATGAAAACATCATATGGATCAAATTACTCTGCTGGAAATCACATTGGATTCCAAAAGATTAGAACAGTTTCTATGAAAATTCATGTAGATTCTATGGCCAATTATTCTTCATGGGATTAGCTATGTGCTAATTATGTAAGATTTGAGGGTAGAAGAGTACTAAGCATACTATGCTAAGGCCAATAATGTAGACGTATAATCATTCTAGATACACTGAGAATGAAAGGACACTGTTTAGACTCATGCATATTGCATGGAGATGCAAATCTATAATTAGCTCTCAACACCTTCAATATAAAAGTCTGTTTCATTTCAGATTTCCTATACTAATTAATTGTAATCAATATTGAAAAACACGAATTAGGTAACTCGTAAATTAAATCTGAGGTGCGATGTTGATCATATGTCATTGACTCATTGTACTTGATTTTTGCATGCATACTAGCACAATCTTTTGCTCATAGACCTCAATATCATGCATGGTTGCATGCTTCTACTAAGATCATGCATGAAGTTGTTGTTAAGGTTTTTTGATTTCCATGTCTACCTTATACTTGCAAACAAATCATCTTCTATCATTTGGCTTGATCGATATTTTGATCAAATTATAACACCTTATATGCGCTCATGGTTATGCATATAGGTTTGCCCGACATGATGCAGATGGCATCTGCCAATCTTTATGGTCCATCCACGATGCCAAATCTCATGGCAATGAATCAATTTCAGCTCATGGATCATCATAGGCTCTCCTCGAACTCCACGGGGCAAACCTCTCATTCCCTAGCACCATTGCCCTTCGGGATGCTA
Source organism: Drosera spatulata (assembly GCA_035668315.1). Classification (NCBI taxonomy): domain Eukaryota; kingdom Viridiplantae; phylum Streptophyta; class Magnoliopsida; order Caryophyllales; family Droseraceae; genus Drosera; species Drosera spatulata. The sequence goes on from JAOVYX010003232.1 coordinate 27,782, forward strand.
AAGGAAGAAGACGTCGAAGCAAGCTCTAGCTCAACGAAGGCCAACATCCTTGAAACCCTTGGATCACTATACTCTTCCGATCATCATCACCATCTAAATCAAGGCAACCACCAACAATATAGTCCTCCGGCTCCCATGTCTGCCACGGCCCTTCTGCAAAAGGCGGCTCAGCTAGGCTCGACAAGGAGTAGTAATCCATCTATCTTTGGTAATAGCTTTGGTGTCATGACTAGTTCATCCTCTAGTAATCACAATATTGCGACACAAAACGACGTTGCACGAAGCGAGTTACACCAAGTCGTGGCACAAACGCCTAAGTTGGAGAGCTTGCAACGACCAAACCCTGGGATGATTGGATCGGATGGAAGGATGGGTGGTATGAATGTGTCACCGCCTATGGTGGCTACTTCGGTGACTGAACTTGATCAACTCATGACGACAAACACAATGAATAGTAACGTTAAGTTACAAAAGGATCAAGACGATCGTGTTAGATCGAGGCCTGTTCTGCAAGGCTTAAAGCAAGCGGGGGATGGCAGGATGACGAGGGATTTTCTCGGCATGGGAGGAGAACAAGGTGGTCGGCCGTTTTCGCCATTGGAGCTTGCGAATTTTGCTTCAATGAGTTCAGCCATGGGTTTGAACCATTTCCCTAGCAAATAGTCATATGAGCCTACATGCATGGTTTAACAAAGGTATAAACCTAGACTTTTTCTTTTTCTTGTTTTCTTGTTGATGTTTATTTCAAATGCGGAGAAAACTCTTGTGTATTACCAAGATATAAGTTCTTCATAGGTCTACAATGATATTTATGTAATTTTACTGTTTCAACATGCTACATTTGTAGATATTTGGTTACATGCGTATTTGCTTCATCAATATATATAGACTGTTCAACTTGACGATCGTACTTTATAAAATCATTACAAGAACCATACAAAATCAACTCAGAGTTCTTTCCGTTGAGTCGGAGCATCAAAATGATACTAATTACAGTATATGATCTGTTCATCCATTGGGGTCGCAAGTTGATAAGAGCAGCTTATAAATCGAACGATTTATAAGCCACCTTAAAATTAATTTTCTCATATCTAAATAAATGACTCGATATTGTGAAGCACCTTGTTATGTTGCAGTCTCTTTTTCCAATGTTCATAATATAGTAAATGAACATCGAATTTGATACGGAGATCTTAGATCTTAGGAAGAGTTTTTTTTGGAATGCATGAGTTGGAGTCATGCATGTTGTCGTAGATGTTGTCTTGTTCCTCTTGTCATTTCCTTTTCCCTCGACTTGTCTATACAAAATTCCTTTTTGCAGATTAAATTCCATGTGATGTGAGCAAAATGTTGTACACTCTGGTTCCATATAGTACAATAAAATGAAATTGATTTAATGATAAATCGATCCTCATATAATCGTAAGGTCAGGGATTCGATATCCGTAGTTTCATCAGATACCCTCGCAGATTACATTGAGATGGAGAGAGTAATATAGAGTTACCTTATTATTGATGTTAGAGAGTTTGCCAACATATTAGTTTATGTGTTGTTAGGCAAATCCAACGATAGATATATAAAATCAAGAGATCCAAAAAACATAAAACAAAAATGCATTAAATAAAAATAAATAACAACAACAAATCAAGCCTTTATTTCATCAAGTGGGGTCGGCTACATGAATACGACGACGTCATTCCAATCTGTCATGTACATCATCTTCTATAAAATTATGATAAATCATATCATACTTCAAGGTTATTAAGTAAAATCGAAGAGTGACAATCTCGGAATTTCTATTTATTAAAATCTTTTTTAATTATTAAATAAAAATAATTTTAAAAAAGATTTTATTAAATAAAAATTTCGATATCTTTATCGTTCGATTTTTCTACAACATGCAAGTTTATGCGGTGATATTTGGTAACAACATATTCCTTTTTCCCTAACGTTGAGATCGTATTAGGAAGGTCACATGTTTGTAAAACAGCACAGAAAAGGACGCGATTAGTTGACTCTGCGTCAAAGCAATCGGGCCGGACTGACCCCCGCTGGTGATTTCCCCATTAACTAGTTGCCTGTTGGTCCGTTTCAGGGAATTCTTTTGCTATAAAATTAACGAAAGGTTATACATTAGTTTGAATTTTTAATAAAATTGTTTTTAATTTTAAGAAAGTTGATTACTACTTGTTAAACTGAGTTGGCGCTATAAAAAGTTTTTCATTCCCCTAATCAAAAAGCGAGCGATAAGTTATGCATTTTTACTCGCAATGTTTATAGGACGATCAAATATTATTTGATATAAAAATAAAATATATCAAAATTCATGTTCAATATTCGCTTTCTTAAAAAACAATAATGTCGTATTTACTAGGATAGGAAGGTAGTATAATATGTTCCTTCGTCCCATAAAAAAATATAATACTTTAATTTAAAACGAGAATTTATATGTATAGTAAATTTTATTAAAATGATTTATTTATCTTTTTTTTTTGAAAATTTTATTTTTAGATGGTAATGAGGTTTACTTTAACAACTGAATGAGGAGATAGTAAAGATGATATAACAGATATTGATTATTTTGATTTTTTTATTTAAAAAACTTACAAAATATGAAAATATTATAATTAAATTAAAACTATTATATATTAGGAGGGAGAGAGTATAATTTTTATGCCACATTCAAAAAAAGTACTCCTATAGTTTTTGTGGATAGGTTTGTTCTGATGTTGACTATGAACATCGGTACAGAGCCACACTGCAACACTCCTTGATCACGTGTTCCACTCCCTTGTTCTTTTCCCCTCCAGTTTTCACTTGTTTCTCAAAAAATCGAATAAGAAAAATATGATTCTTTTGTACCAATTATGTCACATTCCTAAGTATAATCAGAATCTTGAAAAAGATTATGTACCTAATATGATCAAGACCCATATGATTATACAACGCCGTACCAAAAAGGGAGGGCGGTGCGCGTTGATTATAGAGTAACCTAATAGAGGATCATCATCAACCGTAATATAATCTAATTAGAGAATAAAACACTTCAATTATGTCAATGCACCCACCTTTTACTAGGCATTAATTGGTTTATTGTACAAGGAAAAAATAATGGCGCAGATGCATTAACTTAAGTCCCTATTTGAATCACAATAATGAGACACCCTACATGAATGATTGACTAATTAATGGAATTATCAATCTTATGATTATTAATCTCATCAATTCTAGTAGTTTTTAACATGCTTTTAATTGTAATATGATTTATATGTACAAAGTGTGGTTACTATGTATACTAGAATCTACCCTTTATATGCATGGTAGTGAATGAAACCTTCCTTAAACAATGTTAATTTATTATCAAATAATTAATATTCCAATAACAATGTTAACATAAGGAATTAATTGATCCAATGACCAACCAAAAAACTCTCTACATTTGCATGATATGCTGATAAAGATGTCCGTATTACACCAGTAGATATCTTATTAGATGATCACTACAAATCTATGTTGTCTAGACTAATATGCTATAAATATATAATTCATCAGCTATGTATGAAGAAAGTTTTATATATGAAGGAAGATGAATAAGAAGCAGCTACATACACATATTGGCCAATGCTACTCAGGTTGCCTTAGTTACCCTGTCTAATTAATAACCAACATTAGCCCTTTTCTATGTATTGAATCTGATAGATCGATATTGCGCTATTCTTTCTTTTGCATATTTGTCATGCCTGGACCACGATACGTGCTGCAAGAAAAGCCGTTGATGTTTAAAGGATTGATTGATCTATAGCATTTCGGATCCTAAAATTTCTTAAGTATCCGAACAAAGAGAGCCACGACTAAGAATAGGATACGAAATGAAGTTATCAGACAAAAGTGGGTGTGCCTCCAGTAAAAGATAAGATGAGGGAGTCATGATTAAGATGGTATGGTCATGTGAAACGCAGATCAGTCTCACCTTCTGTTAGGAGATGTGAAGGTTGGGAATTAGTACATGTCAAAAAAGAATGAGGGAGACCTAAAAAAAACAATGAGAGAAATCTTAAAGTATGATATGACCTATCATAATCTTACAGAAGATGATATATATGACAGATTAAAATGACGCCGTCGTATTCATGTAACCGATCTCATTTTATGGGATAAAAGATTGATTTGTTATTGATCCGAACAAAGAGAGCCTAGCTAGGACACTGTTTTTCTCTCAAGAGACCACAGTAGTGTAGTGTCACACAGATGCTGTGTGTGATCACACCAATGCACACCAGTCTTTGGGAGCCCTGTTTGGGGCTTTGGAACATGTGGGATGTGAGAATCTTAGGTGAAGGCAAAAGTTATCTCATTGTCAATGGCGTTGAAGACAGGTTCTTTTTGGATATGTGAAAAAGGGTTTTGTTTTTGTCTTGAAAAAAGATGCTCAAAAAGGTTATCATCATGGGGGACTTTTTCCTTGTGTTTGTAACCCATGCACTTTGACTAATTAGCTAGGTCTTCAAATCAAGAAACCACATACTCGTGACTCAATAAATAAAATCGAATTAAGTTGACAAGGATTCAACCTCTAGTGTTAGATTCACAACATATAAAGTAGACGCTCTAAAACGGGAAACCACGATTATACGAATGCTCATATGATCTGGTCGAGCTCTGATTTCTTTAAGTCACATTCAATATATTCAGTAGGTCTTCAAATCAAGAAACCACATACTCATAACTTAATTGAAAGAAAATCTAATTAAGATGGGACGATGCAACCTCTAATGTGAGATACGTAACATACGAAGCAGACGATCTGACTAGTATGACACAACATATATACAACGTCCATATGATCTGATCAGAACTCTGGTTTCTTTCAATCAGGCCTTATCAAAGATATTCATTATGATATAAGTTTATTACTCATATGGTTTGGATATTCAACAATCAGTAAATATATCGACATTTTGCTAAAACAACGACGACTATCCAGATCCCGTCAATGGACTTTCTGCTACAAAGACATTCTTCGACAAAGCTCGAAAAATATGCATTCGATCCAATTGATTGAGTCTTGAATCAACGACGAAATTGTTTTTGACCTCTTAAAATCCATCATGCGCTCGCTACAACATATATACTGGACCGACCGACCCCAGTCCAGTTTTCAGTCTCTATCAGGCCATTATTCAAACACAGAAGGCCCATAATTGTATTCAAAAGCACATGGCCCATTATTCCAAATCCAGCTCTGCTTATGTATGGGCCTGGCCCAATCCAATTTTCTGGGCCGACAAGCCTAACCCAAAACCAATAGTTCACCAGTTCACCCAGGTGAAAATAACGAGCTTCCGTGGACTCGACGTGGAACCCTCTCATTGGTCACCCCACGTGTAGTTTTACCAACTGCTCTTGCCCATCTTCCAAAACAAAAACGTTCCTGTTTCCAAAAACATGTTTTCGAAACATCAATTCAACCCTAATTCGATTTTGCTTTTTTGGATCGAAATTTGGGGATAATTTGAGAAGAAGATGATTGATTTGATGGCGAGGTTTGCGGGGTCGATGGACGTGGTGGCGTGGAGAGGAATGGTGTACACGATATTTATTCTTCATTTTGTCTTCGTTTGCCAGTTTCTTCTTCTTCAGCCATTGTTGGTCTCTGCTCAAGGTACTTTTTTATGATTCTGCTAGTTTTATGTTTTTTTAAAAATTATGTTGTGATTGTGAGTGCAGATTTGGGGATTATATTTTTTGTAGTAGTTTATATGCTTTGATTTGTGTAGTTTTGGTATGGATATTTGTACGAGATTTAAATCTCATCATAATGTGAGTTGTATCTGTAATCAAAGACATTATTGAAACTTGAAAGTAGGATTTGATTAATTGGATATGCGATTTTGTTTGGTGCGTTCTAGTATTCTGCTCGGTCAATGTTGCGATAGTTTTTTCCTCTCTGCTTAAGATCATTGACTGTTAGTAATTTTATGAGCATTGGATGAACATCAGAGTAGTGTTTAGCCTCGAGAGTTGGGGTTTTAAGATGATCAAACTGAATTTTATAAGCACTTATATGTCAAAATTATAGGGATCTTATATGCAGTCACAGGGTCGTCTATTTGGCAAAACTAAAAACCAGCTCAACGTTTATAAGTCAGCTGAAGTATTTGATAAAACGGGAAACCGTTGGTTTTGCAAAAGGTAGCTAGATATTTTATAAGTTTTGCCAAACAGGCCCTTGCTTTCTTTGATAAGCAGTTGCAAGTACAGTATAATTTATGATATTGCTTTTAAACATCTATGGCCAGGTTTCTAGAATCATATTTGATAATTTTAATAGTATTAGACACAAGTCTTTGGTTCCTGTAATAGTAACTTCGGCTAGCACAAAGGTGCTACTTTTATGACTACGAATTTCGTTGTGCTCGAATAGAGATGATACTCAAGTGATAAGCGTAGTCAAAATTTTACCCAATGGATAAGACGAAAACATCCCACCATTGGGTTAGGTTGCCATGTGAAATAATGCTATCAGAACTCCTACGTTGGAACCTACTGTCCAAGCAAAGTTTTGGTCTTAGGCTGTTTAGTGTATGATAGAGAATTGAGATAGTCAGAAATGCGTGTTCTTTTTGTTGCTGAAAAGAACTTAAAATTGAACTCTTGTCTGGCGCAATATTTGGTTAGCAATTTCGGAGGTGTATGCTAATATGAGTATATGACTATCTTACGCATTGTTATCTTGAAGATACAGGCAATAAATTTGTAGATACAGCAGAAGTACTTGAAAAAGTTTCGCAAAACATAAAAGTAAAGCGGTATAGTGAGGCAATAAACGATCTAAATGCTGCCATAGAAGCGGACCCTTCACTCTCGGAGGCATATTGGCATCGTGCTTCTGTAATGCGCCAGATTTGCAGGTACTATTCAGTCTTCTTTCAGAATCCATTGTGAGAGGCCAACGACTTGTTTTGAGATGCCATCATCTTGTTGTGCAGATATGAAGAATCTGAGAGTGACTACAATAAGTATCTTGAGCTCAAACCCGGAAATTCAGCAGTGGAGAAAGAGCTTTCACAGCTGCATCAGGCCAAATCCGCTTTAGAAACAGCGTCAAGTCTTCTCGATTCAGGAGAGTTCAAGAAGGCATTGGAGTATGTTGATAAAGTTGTTCTTGTTTTCTCTCCTGCATGTCCAAAGGTAATTGCTTTGTTTTGCTCTCAACTCGTTGATGCCATCCTGTAAACATCCTTTGAAAGATAAACTCAATTTTTTGCAGGCAAAGCTCCTGAGAGTAAAACTGTTATTAGGAACCAAGGATTACTCAAGTGTCATCTCTGAGACTGGTTATATTCTTAAAGAAGATGAGAATAACCTGGAAGCACTGTTGCTGCGAGGACGAGCTTATTATTATCTTGCGGATCATGATGTGGCTCAAAGGTTTGTGTTTTATTATTTTATTTTTGGAATGTATCTTGTTTATAATAAGCTCATCTGTTGTGAATTTTAACGGTGTCTTGGATCAGGCATTATCAGAAAGGTCTTCGTCTGGACCCAGAACATAGTGCACTGAAGAAAGCATACTTCGCACTCAAGACGCTGCTCAAGAAGACTAAGAGTGTGAGTATCGTGTTGTCCTCTTTCAGTTTAAACCTTCTTTGAAATAGTTTGAGATTTGAGTATGAGAAGCATATTGATAGTAATATTTTCAAGTGTATTTTAGTTAACAATGGACTACTTATTTTCGTCAAATAATTGATCATCTTGTATCGATTTCTATATCTTATCCTCCTTTTCTGCTGACTGATCTATTTTATACAGGCTGAAGATAATTTCAGCAAGGGTAAGCTGCGTGTGGCAGCTGAGGATTATAAAGAAGCACTTGCACTAGACCCTGATCATGTTGCACACAATGTGCATCTTCATCTTGGTTTGTGCAAGGTTTCAGTCAAGCTTGGCAGAGGAAAAGAAGCTTTAGATAGTTGTACGGAATCCTTAAAAATTGATCCAGAGCTTGTTGAAGCCTTGCATCAGGTTTGTGCTCGCTTTCGTTCAACAGCTCGTCTTGGTAGTATTCTGATATTATTTCTTTTTGTAGATTGTTTCATGTGGACCATCTGTTGTCCGCTGTAGTTGTTCATCTTGCCCATAGTTTTTGACTTGATGAGCTGTGCATTTTCAGAGAGGTGAAGCAAAACTCTTGACAGAGGATTGGGAAGGAGCCATTGAGGATATAAAAGCTGCGTTGCAGAAATCTCCGCAGGTATAACTACTCGAGCCATTGCGGATCATCGGACCTTTGTAAATTAGGAGCTCTCATCGTATCACGGTGTATCTATCAAATCAAAGCTCTGGATTTTGAAATGATAACTTATAATAGCCAAGCCATTGGTACCTTTCATTGTTCATTTCCCCTGGTCGTGCTGTATGGGTGATCTAAAAACTGATATTTATGTTATTTGCTTGCTTTAATGAACAAATTGAGTGATTTTCCTAATATGTTCTTAGGATATGAATCTCCAAGAAGCTCTTATAAGGGCCGAGAAGGCCTTGAAGATGAGCAAACGGAAAGATTGGTACAAGATTCTTGGAGTCTCAAAAACCGCATCCATAGCTGAGATTAAACGTGCCTATAAGAAGCTTGCTTTGAAATGGCATCCAGATAAAAACACAGAAAATAGAGAAGAGGCCGAGAACAAATTTCGAGAAATAGCCGGTGCCTATGAGGTTGGTTTTACTAAATTCCCGGCCATTCCCTCTGCTATCCTGCTTGCTGAATTCGAAGGGATGTCAGTTAGTAGTTAGTACCATGTCTTTTATTTTCCCTGTTGGCAACATTCTTTCAAGTTGTAACATTTTCCTTTGCACTTACATGAAGGTATTGGGAGATGACGAAAAGCGAGCCAGATACGACAGAGGGGAAGATGAGGAGATGGGTATGGGAATGGGCGGCGGCGGCAGAGGCTTTGGGTTTGGCGGATTTGACCCGTTTGGTGGAGGTTTTGGAGGTGGTTTTGGTGGCGGTGGCGGTCAGCAATACACATTTCATTTCGAAGGTGGTTTCCCTGGCGGCGGCTTTGGTGGTTTTGAGATGTAGGGATACTGAAACATTTTCCACAGTTGATTCATCACTTTCGAGGTGTCACAGGTTATATCATTTTCTCAAGGGATCTAACATATTGTTGACCCAATCATAACCGGCATATTCGACGACTTGATCTTCTACCCGAGCATCTTGCTACGATGGTGTAGCAATGGAAGGGCATGGCTTAAAGTGCAATGTCATGTTTCTGCTACGATACTAAACATCTATAGTGATTTGTATTTGCATTTAAAAGCAAATGTAGAATATTTTTGGAAAACAAGGATTGCTAGAATCTGATTTTTTTTTTTTTTTAAGCAATGGTGAGGATGATACAAAAGTGTAACAATCAGCTGAGTAGCTTATTTTATAAATATGTTCAGGTTAGTTCGAAGGATGCTTGAGATTTATCGAAATTTTTTAGGTTCAGTATAATTATAATGGCCAAAACATATATTTATTATCTTAATATAAAAGCACTCATTTACTCTTCCTACCCATTCGATTCATTAATATAGAAAATAGAAAATATAATTAATCATAATATATAGTCTGTTTTCATTATATTTTTGAGATGATAATTGTGAATGTCGGATTGACATGATATTTTTCAGAGTGCTGGAATAAAGTATTGAAATGGTCTTTTTCCTTTTCTTTCATTATCTTTTCTCTCGTGTAACCTCGGATAAGGGGACCGACACGTTATTGAGCTCATATGGTTCACGGGCATATGTGATATAGGTCATAATGCTTATTTGCAACTACTGTATTGTGATTTATGGACTGAGTAAAATATGTAATAAATAAAAAATTTTCGTTGTATTAGATAACATTATTGATTTATGTCTATGTGCATTTTATTTGTTTCTGTACCTAAATTAGTTAAGTAATTTTTGTTTAGGTAAGAAGTTGGGACTCAGCAAGAATGAAGTCAATTATATTATTAAATATTATTAATATATTATAAAAAATCGAGACGTTACAATTTTCCGGGAGGGAGGGGGCCACCGAGGGGAGGGAAATGTAGAGAAGGCAAAATGTGATAACTTTTGTTTGTAAGTCTATAAAAGAGAGTTATTTAATTTCATATAACGAAATGTATAGATATCTATTATGACTCTATAATTAAATATAACGATGTTAATATATGTTAGTTAATAACAATTAAACAAATAATTTGGATAAAATAAGAATAAATATCAACTTTTTCTTTTAATCCTTCCATGGGCATTTGTTTTAAAAGAAAGTTGTTGCAACTTTCCCTCTTGATCCTCCTCAACCCCTCTTAATAAAAACACCTAACAAGAGGGAAAGTAACTAAAATCCCTCTCCATCCCTTTCTCATCTCCCTTCTCCAACTCACAAAAAGAACCTTAATGGTTCAGTTATCTGGTTTTACAGGTTAGATTCATAAAATTTACTTAATCAGTTATTTGGTTCAAACAGTCCGTTAATCGATTTAAAATCGAACCAAACCAATTATTAAGGACTAAGGGGCTGCTTGAAATTGCTGCTCAAAACTATAAAAATCAAAACCAATAAGAAAACAAAAAATCAGTAACGAAAAATGAAATCACGTTACGAAATAAAATGATTTTGTATAAAATAGATATTGAATATTGTATTCATATGAAACAGAAAACAGAAATCAAACACAATTTTTTATGGTTTTCTGCCTCCGTTTCAAAAATAAGAAACAAAAACAAAAACTTTTGTTTTATTATCCAGTGAAGCGAAAATAGAAAATTAGAAACAAAAATGATATTACACAGGCCCTAAAAAGTTTTATTTTTTTGCATTGAATTCAACCATTTAATAATTGATTTCATTGGTATCGATTTATTGGTTTCGGTTTTGTAACGCCCCAATTTTCAAGTCTTTTTTTGAAAACCCTCATGGCATTAATGCCGCTAGGGTCCCGCAAACTCTAACCAGGCAATTCAACTTAACTCGGTTTAGAATAAATCCAAATGAAAATACACTTAAAGTATTATCAAAACTAGATCCACAAGTTTACTTATTTATTACATATTAAAGCAGCAGAAACTTAGAAATGTTGTCCAAAGCATTAATATTACAAACATGATCATAGCTTAATCAAAATCCGTCCCCAAGTCTTGTACCTGAAAAGATGGAAATCAAGAAACAGAAAAAAAGCAACGTCGTGAGCTGTACGAGCTCAGTAACGTGCCGGCCCCTTTTTCAGGGGAAGCACAAAAAGAAAAGAAGAGAAAACAGTCTGTCCTGAGACTATAATAAAATCAGTCCACAAATACCCTCTTGTTATCATTGTGACCTTGGCCAAACATGTAAATCCATAACTTTTTCTAGAAGCTTAAAATCCGGGGTCACTGGAAACAGCGGATCAACCTGTAACGACGCCCAAGGGTCTCCCGCAGCGAGATACCCCACAACCTGACAACCTCACAGGATTGTCTACGCGTATAAGATGATTAGTCGCAACTACCCATCCCTGTACAGTTTAACCCGACATCTTCCCCAAGTCACAGTGTAACAACTCAGTAGGATTAACAAACTCGGAGTT
>JAOVYX010003233.1:0-11129 GCA_035668315.1 Drosera spatulata
GAAGATCTAATGATAGATGAAAATGTCGAAGAAACATTGGAAGTGGAGAGTTTAGGATGAAATGAGACACAAGATGAGTTGGAAGAAGAAATTTTAGAGGTAGGATGTGATGAAGTGACCGAAAAGGATTTTGAATTTGACTATGATGAATTCGATGGTGCAGACTTGAAAATGAATATTGATGACTCTTGTTTTTGATAGTTAATGTGTTACACTTGATGATTTTGTGGAATTGGAAAAGTTTTTGAATTCTCATGATAAGTTTAAGCAACATGATTCTAAGTCAGAAACGTAAAAAATCTCTGAGCCAGAATCCATGCTCGTTTTGGATGTTCCTATTAATGAATTTGAAACTGATCAATCTCACTCAAATGTTTGATTCTCTGAAAATCTTCTTATTTTCAATGTTTTTCCATGATCATCAGGATGATTTTGAGTTGTCATGCTTTATTTTATTTCCTTATGTATCACAATATTTTCAAAATCTTATCTGGACGTGCTTGATTAATCTTTTTGAGAAAATAAGATTTTTGAGAAATATTAAAGGTAAGAAGAAGAGAGTTTTATCTTGGCTTCCGCTGCATTTCAAATAACCTTCAAGTGTCGGGCTATAGGCTCTAAACTAAGCGCTTTTTGGGAGGCAACCCATGTTTTAGTTTCTTTTGAAGTTTGCATTTATTTCAATTTTTTTCTGACGATCGTAAAAATCTTAAACTGATACATGACGTTAAACTTTGCTAATCGATGATGCGAGTCATTTTACAACTGACTTTGGAAGAGGAAATGAATGACTAAAAGGCATTTTAAGTCATTCTTGAAGGAATTAAGACGAGAGAAATTCGTCCAGCTAACAGTATCAGTCGCGCGCGACAGAGGTAGTCGCGGGAGTGACAACACAGTGTCACAGCCGCGACGATGCTCAACACAGATTAAAACAGGCCTGCGTTTCAGTTTTTCCTTTCCTCCTTCACTGTCGCGGTCGCGCCTTACTGTTTTCTTCACATTTCATCCTTCAAATTCATCAATCAACTCGTGCGATCAAGGACGGTAATTCTGCCCATACTAGCGTTGATGTTGGTGTTGGTCCACTTTCCAGTGTTTATGTTGGTCCATATTAGCGTTGGTAGTATTTCTGCCCTCCCAAAATAAATGAAATACGTGATTTTTTTTTTTTACTTATACAATATGTATTATGAAAGTTTATTTTTTTGTTTTTTCTAGACAATTGAATTGCGTCACTAGTCCAAAACTGAAATACATAATTTAGATTATTATTAATATATCATGATAATTTTCTTGAAAATGATAATCAAAATGCATTTGATCATGCAACAAATATGCATAATCAAATGTTTCATTCTTTTTTGGATAGGGAAAGTATAATGTTGTGAAGAATTGATGTAGTGATAAACAATTCTTCGAGAAGGTTTTTTTTAGTGATAAACAAATACCCTCTTTTTTCCCATTTATACATCACTTGATTTTAATTACCTACAAGTAGGGCTCTACACAAACCAAACTACTCGTGAGTAGTTCGAGTTCAGCTCGATAAACGTTTGACTCGATTCGACTCTAGAATAAGAAAGTACTCGAATAATAATCGATTTTTTGATTCGTCAAACAATTGAGTTTGACTCGAGTTCAATCGAACTCAGCTTGTTAGATCGTGAACTCTTGAAATTCGACTCGAACTCGACCCGACTCAATGAGTTCGACTATTTTCTTACATAAATTTTTGTTTAATCATTTATAACAGTAAGTATATGGAATTTGAGAAATAAAGATATGTAAAAAAAAATGCTATAGGTTAAAAAGAAAAAGTCCAATAACAATAACAATCCAAGTAATCCTACCAATTGACAGGGTCTGAGGAGGATGTAATGTAAGTAATCTTACCTCTGTTGCTATGCAGACAGAGAGTATTTTCGATGCCCTCATAAGCAAACATACAACACAAAAATAACAACAAAAAGAACACAACATGGCTAAAAAATAATTAAAAACAAAACAAGAAAATAAAAACAACAACAACAACGCTTGTAACGCCCCCGACTTTCCACGCCGGAAGACACGTGAGCCATTTAGTGGACTTCCAAATGAATGTCCCAACAATCACTTAGCCAAGTTCCTAATGAGAGCTAACACTATCAAAGTAAATGACGTGACGGAGGAGACGATCCGACTCTTTCTCTTTCCTTTCTCTTTAAAGGGGAAGGCGTCGGAGTGGCTCTTCAACCTCCCACGGGCTTCTATTCGCACTTGGACCAACATGGCATAAAAGTTTCTAGCAAAGTTCTTCTCTCCGGCCAAGTCTGTCAGGCTCCTAACCGACATCACATCCTTTGCCCAATACGACATGAAGACTCTACATGAGGTATGGGAACAGTTCAAGGAGTTGTTCAAGAAGTGTCCGCATCATGGGTTACCCGATAGGATGCAAATGGAGAGTTTCTTTAAGGGACTCCACCATGAGCTTCGGGTTTCCCTTGATATGGCGGCTAAGGGATCGTTTATGAATCTTGAATACCGGACGGCTTGCGATCTACTTGATTCCATGACGGATAGCTCCTATCAATGGTCGGGTGAAAGACAAGTCCACAAGAAGGCGTCGGGTATGCTAGAACTTGACATCGCAACCTCAATCATGAAGCAACTTGATACTCTCATGAAGCAAGTGAGTGCCCTATCGGCAAGCTCCTCAAATGCCCAAGTGAATGCAATCCAAGCACCTTCCTTTTCTCTTTGCCTTAGCCCAAATGCCATCGTATACAAAGTTTTTGAAGGAAATCTTTTCAAAGAAGGGGAAACTTGAGCAGATTGAGAATGTTAAACTCCACGAGGAGTGTAGTGCCATCATCCAACGAAAGCTACCTCAAAAGTTCAAGGACCTCGAGAGTTTCACAATCCCGTGCACCATTAGAAAGGTTAAAGTAGATTAGGCCTTATGTGATTTAGGTGCCTCTATTAACTTGATGCCCTATTCTATTTGTAGGAAGCTTGAAATTGAGGATTTAAAGCCCACTTACATGACTTTACAAATGGCGGATCGTTCCTTCACTCATCCGAGAGGAGTGCTTGAGGACGTGCTCGTAAAGGTTGATCGGTTCTTCTTTACCGCTGATTTTGTAATCTTAGACGTGGAAGAAGATGACAATGTGCCGATTATCATGGAGGGGCCATTCCTAGCAACTGGAGGGGCATTGATCGACGTCAAAAGTGGAGATTTGAAGCTCCGAATTGACGGGGAGGAAGCTATTTTCAAGGTTTTCAAGGCGTCAAATGCCTTGAACCCTCATGACTCATACTGCAAGATTATGATATTTGAAGATAACTCAACGGAGAAAATACTAGATCCAAAACTTCAAAATGAGGTAACACGTTCTTTAGATGAGCTTGAGGCTTGTCTTAGAGGTATGACTTTGACCTCTCCTATCTCTCCCTATGCCGATGCTAAGTATAATAATCTTGATGAGTCCCTTGAGGTTATAGTAAGGGAGCAACATCAAGTCATTGAGACATTATTAAAAACATCGAGTCATTGGAATCTTCGAATGCATGCTTGAAAATTGAGAATGAGAACCTTGTGTTGAAAAAAAAAAATGATTTAGAGAAAGAAGTCCATGACCTAAGGGAAAAGATTGCTCCGAATATAATTATTGTGCCTTTAGATTCCTAAAAGACGACACGATCTTGTGCAACTATAATATCCAAAAAATTTCACTATTTAAATATACGAAAAATACATACATAAAAAATCATTGTTTAAATATTCATAAGATACGCATGTATTTTTGTTATTTTAATATATGTAAGGTACGTATATTATGAGCGCGTGAATAAATCAAACGTACGAATAAATGTACGAACGAGTAACGTTATAACATTATTACGTTACAAATGTTGTACGTTAGGGCTAACGAGTTTGAAGCCCAAAAACATTGGATTATTAAATGTGATACACTATTAATACTTTTGGGATAATTAAATCGACATGAATTATTTATCAAAAAATCAATATTATGAAATTGGGGTAAATAATAGTCTGACGAAAACATTAACGGGTGAATTAAATGTTGTACACTGCAGTCCTTTCCCCTTTATTATTCACCCTCACCATTCTCGCTTATCTTCATCATCTCCACGCCTCATCATCATCATCTTTATGCCGCCACCAAGCCGCCATCATCATCGACCGCCAACCTTCATCGCCGAGCCGATCGCCGCCACCACCATCACCACCTTCGTTTTTTCCTCTCCTCCTCCACGGCCGCCACACCATCACCAAACTCTCCCACCATCGCGCCACACCACCACCAACGAACCACCATCATCAAACACCATCGACCTCCCTGGAACACCGGTGATCAACTCCAGTAACCACGACGACCACCCGAGGCATCGTCGTCCTTCTCCAACACTGCCCGTCAACCCACGACCCTCCTCTCCTCACGTCTTCTTCGTTTTCGATCGTCGTCGGCGAGAACACCAGCAACGCACCACCATGCCGCCATCGCACCACCTCGCCTAGCCACATAACTACCTCCCTAACCACAAGATCACCACCCCAGCCATCCCCAACGTTGGAGAAAACTGAAAGCACAGCAAATAGGAGAGCCCTGCGGCTTTCCCTCCTTGCGACATCAACCCGGCCACCACCAATGTACGAGCACCACCACCACTTCCCGGAGCCTCCAACAACCCCCAAGGACTCTCCCAAGATGATTAAAAACCACCATGCAACTTCCCCATCTCTCTTCTTGAAGTTTCGATGAGAAACCATAACAAACACCCCACCGACGAGCTCCAACGACTCCGGCGATGTTCTTCGGCCCCCAACTGGTCCAAGGAGGTAGTGTCAGGTAGACAGTGAAGGGAGTGATGCTCGGGCGTCTTGATTTTCAAAGATTGCACGTGAACAAGCTTAAAAAACACCTTAACGAAGCTTTCCAGCGAACTTCCGGCCAAAGTCCGATGGCCAGCGGTGACAGAGGGTGGAGAGCAAAGTGAAACGCCTTGGTGACGTCGGGTGTCTTGGGTATCAAAGTTTGTACGTAAACAAGCTTTAAAATGCCTTGTCGAAGCTTTTTCGGTAACATTCCGGCCACTTTTTCCGACCACCAGCTGTGACGGGGATGGGGACAGAGTGGTGACGAAAGTCAGATAGTGAGGTGGTGGCATTGGGTATCAAAAGTTCTAAGGTTTCTTGAACCCTAAGGCAAACTAGGGTTAAACATGCTTTAAAGGTAACCTATCCCCTCTCGATCCGTCTCGTGCTTAATATTTAATCAATATGATGTGTTATGATGATTATGATGAGGAGGGTACCACCAGGAGGATGATGATATGCTTGTCTGATTGATTGATGTGTTGAGACGATAACGGAACTAAGGTTTCGATAATATATGCATGGGTCCATGCATTAGGTTAGAAGACACTATATAATATTAATTATGATCCCAAAATACCATGGGTGTGCTTCATTATATATATGTATACTTGGAGTGGTGATACGATGAATTATACTTGATCACGGGGTTTATGTACTAAAAGGGTACTAAATATACCATGGGGGGATCGGGTTATAATAATAAACCTTGATATCAGGATTGAGACAGGGGATGATTATTTTATATGTTTGATATGTGATGTGGGGTATTGGGATTGAAATGGGCTAGAATACACACCATTATAACATATATGTCCTCTTGGAAAATAAACGAAAACAACCCCTAAATGCTTAAATAAAAAGGACATGAGTACGCATGGCTTGGTTTCATTATCTTAGTGATATGAACTAATGAAAATCGAATAAAACAATACATATGTGTCCTTGAGCTGTGAAGGTCGAGCATTGCGCGTCTCTTTTTGGATTCGTTGGATCGTTGGTCGTTTTCCTTGAAAATGTTGTCAAGGTTGAGCATGGCGTCCCTTCCTATGTTTGGCGTGACCAATGTTTACATCCTTTGGAATTGTCATGAAGAAGGTCATACTTAGTGTCCCTTCTTTGATCCATTGGGATCATTCATTGTTTCTGTAAATAAGCCTGGGTGGCTGTTAAAACGTTATTCTTTGAGTCATCATCACGGGCGAGGAACTAGCTAGGGAGCATTGGGCATCCCCCATCCTCTTAGCATGCAAGCGATGGTTAGACGCCGTTGTGGCAGGGCCACGGGTGACTCTTTGCAGGGAGGCCCTTCTCAATGGCGGTATTGCGAACCGCATTGAAAGCACACAAGAGGTGTGCCGCATTAATGATGCTACTATAACGCACGAAATATGTAGATGCGGATTGAATCGAATGGAAACACAATCTCATGGGTAGAGGAACTGACGATTAACATAGTACCGCTGTACCCTGAACCTGTCATGTCTTTAGAGTTGTCTTTCGAGTTGAGTCATGGACTCATGGTAATGAAAACCAGAAAGATAGAAAAGATATGAAGACATATAAATGAAAGTACTGTTTGATATGGCGCCCATATTTTTCTATATGTTACAAAAGTGTTTTACTGGGACTCACCGATTCGCCATAGTCGGGGGAGTGCTCTGCAAACGAAACTCATATACTCTAGGTTACTGAGTTTTATACTCATGGGTTATGTTTTCCGTTTACAGGAAATCAATAGGTTGATGATAGAGTCCAGTAGAGTGAGGATTACATGCATATAGCTATGTCACGTTGGTTATCATGTAACTAAACTGGTAGATTTTGACTTACTGGAAGCTTATTGGAAGCTGACCAGAGATAATATGTAATGTGACTTGTTATATTTTGGTTACTGAAAATAGACTGTAATTTTGTGAACTAAATGTTACTGTCGCAATTATGTAATATAACTGCTTAGTTGGTTTTCCTTGTCTTCTGTAACTCTAAACCCGTCCTGCTTACTTGGCCTTGTCCCGAGCTAGGTCCGTGACGGTATAACGCCCACATATTGTCAAGACGTGGAAGTCGAGATGGTACAGAGTGGTATCAGAGCAGGGTTTTCACGTTAGAAGTTAAGGAAATATGAAAAATAAATAAATAAGTACAATAAACCAAAATGAAAGGATTGCATATGCATTGAGAGTAGGATGAAGAACATAAGTCCGGGATGAGTACATAACCGAGTATGTACTCCCTGAGACGAATTATACTTGATTGTAAAGGGTCAAGAAAACTAATGCCTTATTTGATACAAATGAACAATGTCATTCAAGTACATCAAATTAATAAACTTGATGCTGAAAGGCTAAGCCATGAATGAGTTGCTTACTGCAATAAGATGCAATGTCTGCTTAATGAGAAAAGAAGCTAGCTTGGGCTTGACATTAAGGTGCCCGATATAATATAGCACGCGATTAACCTCTAGAATTGAAGCAAGCTAGTGTCAATTTAAGAAAATGTAACCTTGATATTTGCAAAGTTAAAACAATAAAATGTGTTGTATTTTTATGGAAAGAAGCGGCAATAATGGCTCTGTAAGGAAAGAGCTAGCTTAGCTTATATACTGATAAGCTTAACATGATATAGCATATCGATTTACTTCAAAGAATGAAGCGCTTAAATGTTGGTTTAATACAAACAAAGCTATAATATGATTTATTACACTAGAGATAACTTGGGCTAATTAGTTTTTGAGACAGGTTATTTATCCACCGATCTTTGATCGATAAAGAGAGGATAAATAAAAATTTTGATAATCGATATGCAATTGAACAGTGACAATGAGATTCATCAATACTGGATGAATGTATAAAGCATGAGATTGCGAATTAATGAGGACATGTCGCACATATGGCGGACATGGGTCTGGCACTGGGCTGCCTAACGTGAAATAAAAGTAAAGGGCAATACACCTTCGGGGTGAGGCAAGATATAAATTATTTGGTCACGTGTTCAGAGTTGCATTTTTGATAAGGTGAATTTATAATAAGGCTCGACATTTTGAGCTGAAAACCAAGAGTACAGTAGCTGCTCGGAAACTACCAACTTTGATATTGGGTAAAAATAAGAAGTTTTGATTACCCTGCTTAACTGCATAAGCTACTAGTCCTATCTTTACCGGTTGGTTGCATTGTCGATGCTGCTTATGTGTGTGCTGCAAATGTTGCTTGTTTTGCTCGTGCTGTTTGAGCTGCTTGTATTCCTGGTGCTGCTTGTGTAGCTTATACTGCTTATGCCTAATTTGTTGAGGGGTAAAAGTACGAGCAATCCGAGATATAATGTTCGAATTGAATAAGGTACAAAGTATAACCTTATAATATGGAATTTGAGTCTAAAGATTTAAAAACCGAATGAATTAAACTCTGATTGAAAGCAGTAAGCATTTGACCTAGCTATGATCAAAATATTAAATACATTGGAGTTAAACTTTGATTAAAGCTAAGCAATACGTAGATTGTTATATCTCGCACGATATGAACATTTAAATGATTACTGGCTTAAGTGGAAGAGTTTGAGTTTTTGAACTCAAAATAGTCGCCAGTAATTAGGACTTTTGCATTATACAAAATTGATTAAAGTTCATTGTCTTGTGAGTTAATGCTCAAAAATAATTATGCCTTATAAAAAGGGAAGCAACTTATTGCAAGGTCCTTTGAAAGTAGCAAATCTTGTTTAACTGTGTAAGAGTTATTGGTTATGTGTGCTTTCAAAGACAACAATGTGATATCTAAATGTGCATTGTTAGCGTTTGGCAATAATATGAAACCTCAAGTTCCTGAATAGCAACTTATGTTTGTATAAGTTGAGGTTTTCAATTGATATTGGCAAGTTTTTTTTTGGAAAGATCAAGATAATAGGGTTCTGCAAGCTTATTCCTAAATAGTGCTGAGCTTACTGGTAACGCCCAACTCTATTTGAAAGTTTTTTTTTTTTTCTGTATTCGATTTTGTGTCACGTACTGCTTTATGGGTAACACATACTCAGAGGAGAGTATAATAGTGTCTACTTAAATAACCGAAATCAAAAATAAAAATTCATATTGAACTTTTCAGTAGGGATGGTGTAGGGTGCAAACACTTTGTCCCTTGGCTACTATGGCCATGAGAGGTGTGAAATACCCTTTCGATCTTATGGTAATTGATCTCCATGATTGTGATATCATCATGAAGTTGAGATGACCAGAAAGGCATTAAGCAGTAATAGACTGCGAATGAAAGTGGAAAGAGCTTCTTCGGAAAGGATACATTCGTCGTGGTGTATCTCCAAGGAATAAACCAGTTCTTCTCGTAAAGAAAAAGGACAAAAGTATGGTACTCTGTGTCAATTACCGCGAGCTGAATAAACTTACTGTTAAGAACCGATATCCTCTGCCAAGGACCGACGATCTCTTTGACCAACTGTAGAGAACATCGGTGTACTCAAAGAAAAATCTTCATTTTGAATATCACAAACTTCGTATCCAACCCGATGATATGTCAAAGACTGCCTTTCGTACTTGTTACGGTCATTACGAATTTCCAATGATGTCGCTTGGGCTTACCAACGCCCTAGCAGTCTTCATGGATATGAGGAACCGGGATTTTCGTGCCATATATCGACCAGTTCGTCGTAGTATTCATTGATGACATCTTGGTGTACTCCAAGACGCAGCAAGATCAAGAGAAACATCTTCAAACTATATTATATATGACAAATGATATAAATGGTTCCTAAATTATGTGATTGACCATTAATCGTAACGATGTTTAGTCACTCTGAAAGAGAGAATAAAGAAACACAAGGAAAAAAAATGAAGAAAAAAAAAATCAAATCAAATCAAATTATAATGAAAATTCAACAACACAGAAATGACAAAGATTTGATAGTCTAAACTTCTATTGCATCAGAGTAATTGGAAGGTGACCAGGCAACCATGCTGATTGATGGTGAAGTTTGAAAGGCTATTTATTGCTGTTTACTGAGCGATATAAAATGTACTCTACCTGATATTAGCAGAGTACGAGTGTGAACGGATAATAGCCAATTGAAAAGAAAAATAACGATAATAATAATTATGGGAATGATTCTTCCCATGATGAGTTTAATTATATGAGTAAGGTTGTGATATGCCTCGTAATGCCTATTTGAGAAAATATCACGTTACAAAGAATAATCTAATAAGAAATCAGTCTTGCTCGTACACATAAAAGCTAAGGATAGATTGTAATTCGAGAGTGATATAAAAACTTGCTATGCAACACCAATGTTTCTCAGATTGAGTGTTGATGATATTGTAAATCTTGAGATGACTTGCAAAGAATGTGGGATAAACTTGATCCACATATATGGTTACTTAAAATAAGATAAAACTAACGTTAACTCCTAATGTTAACTTGTAATTGGAGAAATACGAGAAGCTAATTTGATTTGCTTCTATGAACTGCTTATAAAAGCATTGAAGTGTAATGCGTTACTCTTCTAATCAAGGGTGAAACATGGTATTGAACTAATACAAATCACAATCAGCATTGCTTAAGGTCCATAGAGCAAGAGCCTTAAAAATGTAAGGATTAAAGTAAGAACATGTCATGAATGTGGTATGTTCTTAAGCGTGGTTCTTGAGACTTAAGCTTCTGCAATACCACAAGGTTTATTAAGATTGGTTGGTTTACCATGTATGAGATCATAAACTTATCCTTATCGATTTAGATTAAAATGAGCTACGAGTATGAGACCACGTATGTGAGTTGAATTTCAGTCAATAATTAGTTCTGTTAAAGATATGATTTAACACTTTTTTGAGAATTCATGTTATATTTAAGATTGAGATAATGAACCAAGATCTCCTTTGTCTTCATTTGGAGAAGTTTTCCCACGCATGACAATCGAGTCACGTCACAGTCCAATATTATTAATGAGAATTGAAAACTTAGATTTTGCTTAGATCACTACAAAAAACTTGCATAGTTATGTCCAATATTCCGTCGCAGAGTAGAAACTGTGACGGAATTTACGACGGTTATGTCCGTCGCAAAGCATGGCGTCGCAAAAGCAAAAATCTGCAACGAATCCGTCGCATAACAACAAAATATGCGACGGCTTGACTTTTTCCGTCGCAGAATGTAATTTCTTAAATTTAATTCTCCTTGCGACGGAATCCGTCGCAAAAACAAAAATTGTTTTCATTAATTAATCCTAATAAAAATTAATAATTAACCAATAT
>JAOVYX010003234.1:0-11129 GCA_035668315.1 Drosera spatulata
GATCCTGGTGATGGTGAGGAGACCGATCAAGCGGGTTGCTACCACACCGAGTGAGTTGTTACGACAGGCGCTCAATCAATTAAGTCAGCTGATGTCAAGTTGCATTGTTCTTCTTCAATTCAGCGATTTCAAGACGCTCTGCTGAGGAAGACGCCTTTTTACTCGAGGACAGTGTGTCCTTAGAGTAGAACATGGAGTTTTTCTTATTCGCTCATCAGCTTGGTCAAAATGAAACATCATCCTGACCTTCCAATGATCGAACTTGTGATCCTTGAATAGAGAAGGATGGGCATCATATGGAAGGAAGACTTTACTTATACCTGGAATTCTTGAAACACAGATTAGTAACTTCTTTGCAAGCTAAATGAAATAGAGTTCCTTTCCAAAAGCTATTAAGCCTAGAAAGGTTGATTCTAATACCAATTGATAGTCCGGATATATCTTGCTATGAGACTAGAGGGGGGTGCATAGTCTCTCTTTCGAACTCTACTGTCAAACTAACAAAAGTCAGAGAGACAGCAAGGTTGTCTTGAGCTTACTACACTAATATGGAACCTTACTGCTGTAGCGTTGGTTTCTTTTAGTTTATTGTTGGTTGAAGTTGATTAGCAGTAAGGTTAAAGATAATAAAAGCAACAATGTAAAAAACAAGAAGATTTTTATACTGGTTAGACAATATAGCTAAAATACGGCTATATCCTTTACTCCAGGCTTCCCTTGATTAATTATGATAGATCAAGAGGATAGTACTATGTGTGATTTTTTTAGGCTCACAATCAACCTGTCACTTTACAATGTATAAATGACAATACAAACCGATTACAAGATCTTTTCTTCTCCTCAACAGGACTAGAAACAGCCCCTTGAAATCATTAGTCTAATACTAGTACTATTCAAACTTTGGTTTCAATAGCTGACTCAGATCTTCAGCAATCAACTTCTTCCACCGTTCACTTCAAGCGTTACTGCACTTGTCTTTCAGAGCAAAGGAGATTCAGCAATTACAAAAGTTATGAAATCTTGGGAATTGCCTCTATATTAATAGGCAATCCCAAATTTCTAGCCGTTGTTGAACTCGTCCTTTCTTGAAACATCACTTTCATGCCATCTTGAAACCATATTCACAAACCCGTGACCTCTAGTGTTGATACGGAGAAGTACGCTGACACAGCACAAAAGGCAATATATGAACTTGGACTTCTTCTGAACTCTTCTGTGGAACTCAGCCTTACTGTCCCTCGGCTTTACTGTAGTAATCTCACAAAAGTAATTCAAGATCAACCTTTCTTTCATCTGGACCCTTTTGTTGAACTTAGCCTTACTGTCTTTCAGCCTTGCTACAGTAACCTTCTTCAATCAGAAGTAACCCAGGATCAATCATTCCTTGCTACAGAAGTCCAAATGACAAAGCCTTACTGTCTCTTTACTTATGACCTCAATGCTACCAGCCTTACTGCATTCCTTCGAACCAACCTTACTGCGTTCCTTTCTAAACCAGTCTTGCTGCATTCCTCTTTGAACTAGCCTTACTGCGTACCCATTGTAGGTTCACTTTCCAAGCAAACGAGTCTCAACTTTGGTACATACTGGGACATTTTAAGACTAAAGTTTGTCTATCACTCAATTTTTATACATCATGAGTTTAACTCAATGACTATCCATAAGATCTAATCTGAAATGAGACTATCTGGGGGTTATCGATGATGTGTAAATGAATGATAAGATGCTCTCGACATTCCATCCTAATCATATGATCGCATCAGGGACTCTAAAAGGTTTTCTGATTTGATGGATGCTCTCTTAATTTTTGAAGAGCAAAATGAGCTGTTTGTACAAGAGTATAACTCTCGTCCGACTAGCGATATCCTATTACACAAGTTCAATGTTGTTGGGCCTTTGGAGGTTAGGGAAACCAGCCAGAGCAGAGGTCATGGTTATCTTGGAAAGGATTGTGATAAATGATTTATTCAAGGGTGAGGTTACCAGGACAATAACCCTGTTCAAGTTCGCTAGGACCACAACAAGCACGACAAGAATATGAGTCTGGGAAACTTCAAAGGCCAAAGGAGCTGCTCTTATAAAACATCAGATTATTTATGCTTCAAGTAGGGTATTGCTGGTCATTGGCCCAACTCATGTCATAGCGCCAACATCTGACCGATTTATATCAGACTTCTTAGAAAAGGGAAAAGGAAAGATACCCAGACTAATATCAACATCATCCTTGAAAATATGAATAATGATAATGATGTTACATGCATGGAGACTAATGATTTTCTCAACTAAAGTCATGTCAAGATACTCTCTCTGATTCATATGTATCACATGAATCATATGTATTATATGTGTTGTAGGTATGCTTGATGTGTTTTCTTTTTTGTATCTTGATTTTCTTCGATGTATAATATGTTAATGTACTATATTCCCTTCCAAATGAATAAAGAGAGCGTTTTCATAGTGGATAGTGCTTCAGGGCACAACATCATCAAGCAACCTAACTACTTCTCATTTTTTACTTGTGCAAAGTCGAGCGTTGTTACTATATCTGGAACAGTTGATATTATTGAAAAATTTGATGCAGGAACTATTGTCTTACAGAATGGCACTATCCTAAAGCTCATTGGGATTCTATATTATCTCAAATCCAAAAAAAAATTTATTGAGCTTTAAAGATATAAGACAAATAAGAAACCATTTATGAGAATGATAAAGAGTATCTTCTCACTACATCAACTACTTCATCAAAAAAGAACGTAACTGAAAAACTTTCTGCCTTCTCCTTTGTGTTACACTTTACAGCGATTAAAACTGTTGAAACTCATGTGATCTTGGATCAAAAGTCGTTCAGTGATGAAAACCGATTATGGCATGAAAGACTAGGTCACCCAAGAGTAAACATGATGAGTCGAATAATATTGGCTTCTCATGGCCATCCTTTAAAGGACCAAAAGGTCCATAACAATCGTGCATTATCATATACTGCTTACTCACTTAGGAAAATGATCACAAGCCCATACATCACGAAGGATGGTGTAGAATCCCCTTTATTTCTAGAATGGATTCAAGATGACATATGTGGGCCAATTCACCCATCATATACACAATTTTGTTATTTAACGGTACTAATAGATGCATCAACTGAATGGTCTCATGTCTGCCTTCTTTCAACTGAAAAATATGACATTTTGTAAGAATAATTGCTCAAATTATAAAGATACAAGCATAGTTTCTAAATCACCCAATCAAAACTATTTGCCATGATAATGCAGCCGGGTTTACTTCATGAGCATTCAACGAGTATTGCGTTGTAACAGGCATTAATATTGAATGCCGTATGACTCATATATAGGCACAAAATGGATTGGCAGAGTCTTAAATTAAGAGACTCTAATGGATACCAAGGCCTATATTGCTTAAAACAAAACTGCCAATGAGCGCTTGAGACATGCCATATAGCCTGTAGCATCACTTATCAAGTTAAGGTCTTTTGCACAACAACAATATTAACCGCGTCAATTGATGTTGGTCATGAGCCTGATATTTTCCATCTAAGAGTTTATGGTTGTGCAGTTTGTGTTCCTATTGTATCCCCACAAAGACAAAAAAAAGGATCCCCTAATGAAGCCTCAAAATATATGTGGGTTATAACTTTTCATCTATCATCAAGTATCATGAACCCTTAATAATAGACTTGTTCACAACGAGATTTTGTGATTACCGCTTTGATGAAGTAGTTTTCCCAACATTAGG
Organism: Drosera spatulata; assembly: GCA_035668315.1. Taxonomy (NCBI): domain Eukaryota; kingdom Viridiplantae; phylum Streptophyta; class Magnoliopsida; order Caryophyllales; family Droseraceae; genus Drosera; species Drosera spatulata. Next base: position 3,751 of record JAOVYX010003234.1, read on the forward strand.
GGAAGAAATAAGGATAAGGGAAAGACTTTGTAAACAATTCAAAGGAATTGACTTGGAAGACTTCAACCTTATTGTACCTTGATTCTTGAACAATTAAAATTGAACTTGAAGTTCGGAAGATCCTTGATAGCAAGGATTGAGATCTCAAAGGATGACTTTATAGTCAAAGCTACAAAACAATCCCAAATATGCCAAAACACAGAAGACCTATTGACAAAGGATATAGTCCATAGGAGAAGAAGGAAAATCTATACGATACTCCAAAAGAGAGTATACAACATCTAAAGGAGGTCGAGGAGTCCCATAATACAACTGATCATCACGATGCATCACCTATGGAACAATCCCTTGAGAAAAAAGAAATCTCGATATTTTATGCTTTTAAAGATGAAGTTTGATATCGAGATCAAATTGAAATCAATAATGCATTTTACTACCATGGGGTTCATGATGTTGAGCTTAGTTTTGATGAGGATTTCGAGCCTTGAGGATGGATGAATGTGACAAAAGTTATTTGAGAAAATGGAAAGAAGCGATCCGGCTGAGTTACAATCGCTTGAAAAACGCAATGTGTTTGGACCTATAGTTCGAACTCCATAACACATCAAAAGTATCGGTTACAAATAGATTTTTTTTTTTAACCTTAGCGTGCAATCTTTCGTTAATCTCAATAAACGATTACGTCCCAATATGACTCCTAGATAGTAAAACAAAACTTCCCCAGCTCCCTATATATCAATGCATTCAATACATCAATTCATACTAAATTCATAACAGATGCCAGAAATCTTCCCTTTATACCTTCGTGACCATGAGAGCATATCTGAAAGACTCTTTGGTTTTGAGAAAACCAGAATTCGTATATAAAGACAGCCATTACACTTCTTCTTCTTCTAGCTAATTCGTTGTTCCCCCTCATCACATTCCCATATCACCTCTTTCAGCTATCCAGGTCAACACAAGTGCATTTCAGCTTAATATCTATGACAATCACATCCCTGACATGAAGATTATAAGGGCATTGCAGTAATAAGTGCTCAGTAGTTTCAGGAAAAGGCCTACAGAACTCACATGCATTATTTACAATCAGATTCGTATCATACAATCTCTTTTTTTTATCCTAATCTTGTCTAGCAGCACCATCCATGTAAGAAAGGCATGACTAGGCAAGACATTTTTGGACCAAACAAACTTCAAGACAGGTATTTTAGGCTCTTTGCAAAGTAACTTGGACTCAATAGCCCATTTATGTTTATACAACATTGCCTTATTCCAAAAGCTAATGTTTCTCAGTCCCAAACCTCAATTACTTCTTTGTTAACATATTTGCTTCCATGATGGCAAAGCTCTATTTGATCTAACTATTAAACCTGTCAAGAGGTATATACGACATGTCCTCTCGATTTCCTCCACCACTGAGATTAGAAAGGGAAAATTTTATGTCCAATACACTTCCAAAGATTGTAAAACTGAAGCTATAAGTTGAGATCTCTCGGCATATGACGAAATTCTAGCTTCCCATGCAGTAATTCTCTACATGATCCTATCTATCAGAGGGTTATATTGCTTTATTTGTAACTTCTTTGCAGTCAATGGCACACCAACATATTTGATAAGCCAACTTCCTACTTCACATCCAAACACAGTTGCTAAACTCTCCTTAACTTCATCCGAATATCCCCAGTAAAGAGAGCAGTCTAGGTTTCATTCATTTCCTAACTAGAAGTCTCTTTAAAGTGTTGTATAACACTTTTTATTGTAGTTAAGAACCCCATATCAGCTTTACTAAATATTACTAAATCATCATCAAATGAGACATTAACTAATTTCACTTTTTTACATCGAGGGTGGAATTTGAATCCTGATATGTTATCAAGGCATTTAAGGCATCTTGACAATTACTCCATCGCAATGCCAAATAAATAAGATGAAAGTGGATCCCCTTGTCTAACATCCTTTTTACCTTCAAAGTAACCTATCAGATTGCCATTTATCTTAATGGAAAAGGTAGGAGTGCTTATGCAGGTCATTATCCATTCAATAAACTTGGGAGGACAATTTAATTCTTTCAGCAGATCGACAAGGAAACTCCAATTGAGGGAATTATAAGCTTTTTTCAAATCCACCTTGATCATACATCTAAGGCTTAGGTTATAAATGGGTATTAATGCGCAAACGCAATGAGAAATTTTAAATTATGAGATATAAGGCACGACTTGTTGCCCATGGGTTCTCACAAATCAAAGAAGGCTTGGATATGTATCTCATTTACGTCATTACGCCATACCTATGGCTCATTAGATGCAATATTCAAATGAAAATCACTGAAGGGCATAAAATGCCTAGCTCAATGGTACCATAAAGTCTTAAGGTACATCGCTCTTTATATGTATTGAAACAATCCGGCCAAATGTCATACAATCGGCTTAGTGAATATCTTGCGAGAAGAGTATGTGAACGATAAAGTTTGTCCATGTGTATTCATCGAGAAATCGTCTAGTGGTTTTGCCATAGTTGTCGAATATGTTGACGATTTGAATATAATCGATACAACCAATGATATCACGAAAGCTCGTGATTATATAAAGAAAGAGTTCAATATGAAAGTCCCACAACACCCTCAAAGAGAAATTCGCCATGCAAGAGCAGGAGCAGGACTTCCTACAGTGACAATACTTCGGTGTGGATCCTTCGACGACATGCCACGCCGAAGGTGGGAGAGGTTTTCCTTGTTTCGACGACACCGGACAATACTTCCTGCCCTTCAAAGCAGCGAAGTATAAATTAGGATGGTCATTGAAGGCCTTGCACGTATTTTATGTGATTATGGATGTTGAAACACGATTTATATAGTGTTTTGTTTGGGTTGAAGTGCAAAAAAACATATTCATGTATTTGATCGGTTTTTCGCATTTTCAATTATTATTTTTTTTTAAATTAAAAACAACGACGGATTCGTCAAGATATTTATTTTATATTTTTCAAATACATATTTTGTAATAGATTCCAACGCAGTTTCAATTTTTTTATGTTTATTTTTCTCAATTTTGTGATGGATTCCATTGCGGTTTAATTTTTTAAAAATATTTATTTTTTATTTTTAAGTTCAGCGACAGAACTCGTCACTATATATATATACTCAATAAAAGTTTAGCGATGGATTCATAATATATATATATATATATTTACATCTTAGAGACGATAAAGCTTAATTGGTTTAGAAAAAAAGTATCAATAAAATCGACGACCAAAAGTCAATCCGTTGCCTTGTTACCACAGTTTGCGACAAATTCGTCACAAAATTTATTTTAGCAATAGTTTTTAGCGATGGATTTTTGGAGTTTAGCAATAGAAAAAGTCCATCACTAAACTGCTATTTTTTGATGGTCCATCGACACATACTATAAGGATCCGAAAAATTCGGTAAAATTTAATTTCATGATAATTAACGTGATAGTAAATTATTTTATGTTAAATTTATTTTACGGGATTAAAAGACTTATTTGACGATATAATAGGGAAAAATATAAATATGGATGAAATTCAATCCTAATACGTAAATACGAAGAAATACGGTTTTAATACGAAAATACCGTACTTATACGAAAATGATCTAAACCTAATTTTGGCACTTAGTTTTCTTTATATCAATTTCTACTCCACCTAAATTAAATTATTTACCCACTAAATATCCACTAATTATCCACTTAAATTATTTTAATTGATTTAATTTTCTATAAATACAAGCTCTCTTCTTCTTCAAAATTCCTAACAAACACAAAGCAAAATACTTTTTACCATGCAAGATTAGAGTTAACAAGAGAAAAAAAGAAGGAGAAGTTAAAGGAGAAGAGGACAAGATAGGTGATAAGGTGAGTACGACGAAGATTCTTCACCGTTATTAAGAGAATGTGATCATCTTGATTAGAAATTTTATGAAAAATTATACACTCTTTGATAAATTTTGATATTAATATATGTTGAATTATCACATGTCTAGTTTCTAATGAAGTTAATAAATCATGATTCGGATTGGAAATCTTAAGATATAAATCAAAACGTACGGATATGTCAATCTGTAAAAAAATTGATTATAGAGATGACTTTATGGCTTGGTATGAAATTATATATTAAGATATATAAGAAAAACTTTATATCACTGGAAAGATATGGAAGTCTAATTTTTAGAACAGTTTACAAATACTTATTTGCAGTTATATGTAGAGAGTTACGAATAAATTAGGGAAATAAGGTCAAACTATCTGAATTAGCCAAAAATATAAATTTGAACTAATTAAATGCTATTATTGATAAGGTTTTATGAGGGAAACTTTAATTCACTGAAGAGATTATGAAGTTTAGTGTATGTATAATTTTACGGAATACTTTTTGGAGTTGTATACAAGAAGTTATAGATTTAAATACGTCTAAAGGTCAAGTTGGACAGAATCCAGAACACTCGTTTCAGAAGCCGAGAAGCTCATTTTACGGAATACGCTTGTTCCAGAGTCCGGGATGCCCATTGCAAAGGTCAGGAAGCCGCCTTAGAACCTTCTAGACCAAGAATGATCGTTTTGACCCCAAAACAACTCCAAATATTCACAAATACCTCTAATGATATTCAATATATAAAATCATCATCATGGACAATCAAAATAAGTATCAAAGGTTTTTACAAAGCTCAGCATCTGCTCATAATATTAATATGATGGTTTTTCACGAAATACGAACAAAAATTCACAAGGAAATGTATTAATATATGAATCCTATCATGTTATAGGACTTGGAGACACCGCTCGTTGAGACATAAAAGACAAGTCGAGCATGTGTGTGGAGAAGTTTCATAAGAAGGTAACATTTAGATTTGTTGTGTGTGGCGATGCGTATTATTATACTGTGAGTAAAATTATATATTGGAATCTTTGAACGTAGCCACTATGTGGCTGACGTAAAATAGTGACTATAAATGTTACGTGCCAAATACTGAGTGCTGTGGAGTGTTGTTGCATGGTGTGTATTATGCTTTGTTTCCTGGTATAATGAAGGTGAATGTGTGAAAGGAGTGTAAATCCATAAATTGATGAGATAATTACATGGTATAAAACAAAAAGAGCGTTGTGTCTGTCGTTTGTGTTATACAGTGACTTGGTATGGTGAGATTCTTTCATCGACCCTGTGGGGTCGTTTTGGTATGAGGAAAACTCACAGCAGGAGACCCTGACGTCCGGTTTGGCTGATCCTCTTTCGCGGATGTCCCTTTTACTAAAGCTGAATAAAGCTTGATAAGTTGAAATTGAATAAGTCTCGTCAAGGACATAATTATAACACTGAGGGTATCTGTTGTCTGTCTTTATTGTGTTTTTGAGATGATAATTGTGAATATCGCATTGGTATGATAAGTTCCAGAGTGCTGGAACAAAGGAGTTAAGTGGTCATTTCTTTTCTTTTTTTCTTTTTCTTATCTTCTTCTCTCGTGTAACCCTGACAAGGGGATCGACACGTTATTAAACTCATATGGCTCACGGTTATTATTTTTCTGTGTTTTTCTCTTCTCTATGTTTTCAGGAGGTAGAGACGATGGGCATGTGTGATATAGGTTACGGTGCTAATATGCATCTATTTTATTATGGTTTATGAACTAAGTAAAATATGTAATAAATGAGAAGTTTCCGCCGTATTTGATAATATTATTGGTTATGTCTAAGTAGATTTTATTAATTTCTGTATATAAACCGGTTAAGTAATATTTTTTTAGCTAGGGTGTTGGGACTCAGCGACAGTGACATCATTTATATTATTATGTATTAATATGTTATGGAATGTTGAGGCGTTATATATACGGAGTAGCCCGATTCAGGATGGACAAAACCTTTCGATTGAGCACACCCATGGTGATCCATTCCTTAGATGTCAAGAAAGATTCATTCTGGCCTAAGAAAGACGATGATGTTCTTTTAGACCCCGAGATGTCATATCTTAGTGTTATCGATCTATTGATATACCTAACCAACTGAACAAGACCAAACATTGTTTTTTCGATCAACTTGTTGGTAAGGTTTAGCTCTGCACCTACTCCCAAACATTGAAATGGAATCAATCGTATCTTGTGCTACTTGCACGGGACGACTAACATGAGATTATTCTATTCTCTGGAGTCTAGATTCGATCTCATCGGGTACGTCGATGTTGGATATTTATCAGATCACACAAGGTTTGTTCTCAAATAGGATACACGTTTACATACAATGACGTTGTTATATCCTGAAAATCCACAAAATAAGACCTCGTGACCACTTCTTCAAATCATTCGGAGATCATCGCTATACACGAGAGACAAGCAAAGAATCCATGCGGCTTAAATCGGTATTCCAACATATCCAACAATCGTGTGGAATTTCTGGCATCGAAACACCGATCGCGATTCATGAAGATAATGTCGTCTATGTTGCACAGTTAAAGAAAGGCTTTATAAAGGATGATAAAACGAAGCACATCAATTCAAAATAATTCTATACTCACGACCTTCAAGACGAAGGAGTCCTCCTTATTCGACAGATCCAATCATGCAATAACCTTATTTATCTATTTACCAGGGCGCTTCACAAATCATCTTTTGAGCAGTTGAGGTACAAGCCCGGTTTATGACATCTCAACGAACTTTCGAGATAAGGTGATGCGCACTTCAGAATGAGACTATACTCTTTTTCTTTCGATTAGGATTTTATCCCGCTGGGGTTTATTTGACAATGTTTTAAAAAGGTAATCATTAATATCTAATCATTATTCATATATTATCTAAAAGGGAGTATTATAATATTGGTGGATAAACATTAATAATGAAATAAGCACAAATAATGTAGTCCAAACACGATGTTGACGATGACGCAAAGTGAATAAAAACAAAATCGCAAAGTGAATAAAAACAAAATTGATAAGGTCGTTAGTTGCATGAATTTTTACTTCGCTATAAAATATTTATCATATCGAAACATTCTTCATAATAAATAACCTCCTGATGTTCTTTATAAAAATAACTATATCCCTTATATGTTATAATCATTTTCTAAATAAAAATCCACCTTTTTTTTTTTTTCCCATCACAAATCACCTCTGATGTGTGAAGAGGAACATGTATATAGATTTTGGGACTGCCTCATCAGCAAACCTCTATTAAATTGTCTCATCTTCTCCGCGCACACTCACTCTGCTCCCACCTCTTCCACTCCCACTACCACACTCTTCTCCACACTCTCCGCCGCCTCCCACCACTCACCCACCACCAATGTTCTCACTCCACCTCTCATTCACTCCACCCACCCCCAAACCCCTCCTCCTCACTCCCCCCACCGCCGCGGGCCGCCGCCGCTCCCCACCGCAAA
>JAOVYX010003235.1:0-11129 GCA_035668315.1 Drosera spatulata
TCTATACAACTCCTACTCTTCCTAAAACTTCCTAGAAAACCCTAGAGAAGTCTAGTATTTACAAGAGGATTCTACACAATTATAGATAAGAGTAGAATGTACAAGATGTCTCTACATAACTCTAGATAAGTCTAGAGTTTTCAAGGGCTCTCCACAAGACTCTAGATTTCTCTAGAGTCTTCTCGCCAAGCTTTATAAAAGGATGACCAAGGGGTTCTTCCATGCACGACAACATTTGTGCGTGACAATTAGGCCATTTGATGTATCACAAGAATTAACACAGCTGCAGTCGACAACCTGTCGCACGGCCAACATTTTACTCGTAAAATATCATAGAGTTAATTCCATAAAGCTCATCTCCCGCCTACATATTAGTAGGTCCAATAATATTCACCTTGTAGCTCTTTTTATGTGATCACCGAATCAAGTCTAGAAAGAGCGATGTCGACAGCATACAGTAGCCCGCATATCGGAATCCATTCAGTTAGACGATAATAAATTAAATAGAGTTCCATCTTACAAACAACATATTGAATTGCAGATCCATATTGTAAGAGAACATAACATATAAGAAATCATCAGCTATGGGACAAAAAACAAAGGTCTCCACTATATTTCACGTATTCACATCATCGTCATCATCCAAGAAGCAATTCTCCCCTCAAAACTACCAGCAAAAACGGAGAGACTTATATCACTAACTTTTTGTTCAAATCTCAAAAAACCCCTAAAATTTCAACAAGAGTTTAAAAAGAAAAAAAAAGAAAGGAAAAAAAAACCTACGACAAATTGTATTCTCATTGAAACATCTGATCCAAGATCAAAACAAGGACCATAGCAACAACACCACCAATCCCACTCCCTAACACCAACTGAAACACCTCATCACCAAACTTCACATTCCCGTTCTCCTTGGTCTTTATCTCACACACAACCCTCCTCGACTGATCATACACCTTACACGACCTCGCCGCATAAGATCCCTCCACCCAGTACGACGCCGTTTCACATGTCCTCGTTCCACCCACGAAAACAAGAGCAATAATATTCGTCTTTGCGTTCAACATTGAAGTGCTTTGCCTCTTCACGGAACATATCTGGGTGGACATTTCGTCGTCGCCTTGGTAGGCTGACCAGAATGCCCGATCACGACGAATTATGGTGGCGATGGACTTTCCTGTTTGGTCCATCAGGACGATGTTGTTCGGCTTGTCGCTGTAGTTATCGACACGATAGAGCAAGTCTCCGTTGGGGCCGATGACTGTGAATCCGGTGCAGCAGTATAGGAGAGACTTCTTCCAAACGGTGAGGGAAGTCGACGGAGCATCGTCGTTGGCCGGAGAAACAGGGACGGGGAGATTGTGGACTATTGATCGGGATTTCGAGCCTCTGAGCTTCATGGTTTGTATTCACGTTAGGCACTGATGATTGATCGTTTGATCGTACAAGATTGGGGTGGTGAGAGGGGAGACGAGTGGTGTGTGTATTTATATTATGGGAGATGGAAGCAATGTATGGTGCGGTGAAGTGAAAGTGATGGGATTGGTTCTAGTAAAGGACGAGAACATGTATGTGGGGCGGTGTGTAGAGTGGCTGTGAGGCTTTTTGGAAAAGAAGTGACATATTGGTAGACAGACCAAGGGATAATATGAGATGAAGAGTTTGGGCTTTTCTTGTTTTGAAGGTTTTGGGGTGTGTCACATGGTGGTGGGTGAGATGTGTTTTTGGGGGAGAGTGTTGATGAATGATTACTAATTGGTGTGGATGATGGACTCATATTATTCATATTATTCATATTATTCATATTATTCATACTCCCACGGAATATTAAATATTATTCATATTCTCACGATCTTATATTAATATAGATAATATTTTCAATCATTATATTATTCAATATATATTTTGAGAAGTTTTATTTTTCGTGTTAACGATATATGAAAATTATGTCATATATATAGATTAAAGTACATAACTTAAACAATCATTAGTGCTTCACGAGAATTTTACGAAAAACGATGTTTGATTGTCTCATTACACAAGTCAAAGTTTGCCTCATCAAATGTGATTTTCAAACTATTTCCTAGAATATGTGACGGAGGGAGTACATCAAGAAGAAAATTAACTGGTTTGATAGTAATATCTATACAAATAAGATGCATCTTTCTTTTTCAGAGCTCATCACTATAAAACTTCAACGTTTAGCGTATTTGACGTGAGCAACGCTAAGATAGATGACTACCCTAGAAAGTTTTATAAGGTATGTGTGAGTGAGGATAAAAACAACTGAAAGAAGTAGTGTTGCTTTAGATAATTAGTTCTGATCGTGGAAAGGGATTCTTTGTAACGATTTGATAATGAGGATTGGATGGGTCATCACACCCTCCATCACATAATGAGCAATACTTTGACTTTAATCACTTATTTATGAGATGTGTTAAATTTTGTGTATTTATATGATGCACCTCAAATTTTATTCTAGCGACAAACCGTACTCCATGCTCAACTAAACTAGTCAAATGCACTCTAGCCCAGACTTTTAGCGGTTTTGTGAAGACATTTGTTAGTTGTTACCCGACCCTTTTGAAGCGTTATTACAATCCAATCTTCATGTTTCAGTGACCTGTTTCTCTTCTAAATTGAGATCATAAAACATACAGATCGCCTAATTGAGTTTTCTCCTTGGTAACTCACAAAAATTCGAACCTCGCACCCCTTCTGTTAGGATAAGGGTGCTCTACCATAAAATTTTCACTACTACATCGACACCAAGTCCTCGTTTGGAACATGAATGGGATAATGCCGAATAAAAAATAAAAGATTTATTAATTCCTTTAATATTAATACGGGTGCTATCCACCCTGTCTTTTATAAATAATAATTGGTACAAATGAGATTATGACACTAAAGTCCAACATTAGTAATTATTCGCTATGGTCGGGAGCTAGGCGACGATCGGGGGTGGGACGATGGACGACGGTCAGAGTCGGGGATGGGATGATGGGCGGCAGTCGGGAGTAGGGCTGTTACGACCGAAGATCTATTGAGTTTACCGTCACTAATGAATTACCGTTACTAGTGTAAGCAGGTTAATTAGAACAATAAACAGTATAGCACCAAAGAGCGGAATTAAATAACACAAAAAAATAGATAGAGATTTTTACGTGGAAATCCTTTCGGAAGAAAATCACGGACGGTCATCGATGACGAAGAAATCTCTCTAGCTATGCCAAATATCGAGAGCACAACAACAAGAGATGTAGCAATGACTCACTCCTAGTACAAATCTCTCTAACTCTCACTATATGTGTATGTATTTATGTAACAAATGAGTAGCTCATGTACGTACCCCTTTCCGAAAAAACATAAGCAAAAACTCCGAAGCTCCACTGGAAACTAAAAGCTTCCCCTTGCACTCTCTAGACCACCTACACTAATGTGCCAATACCTTTGGCATATATAGCAAATCATCTTTGGTTACAACCTATCTCAAGTTCAAGAAAAGCATGTCTCGGATGGAGAGCAAAGTCTTGGGATAATAAGTTGAGCTTAAGGTATATCTTGGGACACAAATTGTACATCACGTGATGATAACTCAAGACATACGGGTTTGTTAGAATTGAAATTTCCTCAATGGTACGTTGATACATGAGGAAAAAAAAACATATGACCGACAAAAGAAGAGGATAATACATGACATTTTCGTTAGGTATTATCCATTTGTCACACTACCATATTAAAATTCTTATCAGTAGAGTTTAAAGTTTTGTAACCATATAAGGTCATGTGTCGCAACAAGAAATATGCAATTTACACCATGATCTTGAAGTTAAGGATCTATGGGACCGAATTCACTTAGAAGAGCGTCTCTAACCAATATTTTTATACTTGAACCTAATCTTTGAATTGTTAATTAGAACATCTTTTGTGTTCTTTTGAAAGTTAAAATTATTTTCTAAACTTTTGGTTTTGATTTCTTTTTTGACAAATAATAAACTTAAGTGAAAGAATGCTAGATTTATGCTAATAAATCTTCATATGTGGGTTATTTTAGTTATTATAAATTAAACCGGAGTAATTATTTGGCCTATTTAAGTGAGACGGTGTGCTCTTATCTAGTCTAATGTCGAGTTGGTTAGTGTGGGCTATGTAGGTATTTAATGATCCGTAAGGAGTAGACCCAATAATTGATATGTCTATAAATATATATGCAGTAGATCACCTTTTCTAACCCCTAACAGTGTTATCAAGCGACGTCTCATCGAGAAGGAAATTAGTAAAGTGGAGCCTTTTAACTTCATTTTTTCCTGATTAAGATTGTAGATCTGATCTATTCCATTTTTTTGTATGTTTTAATTAATTTTTTTTACGTCTTTCACGATCAAGGTACGTGTATTATTGTTTTCAGCTTCTTATTGGTCACTCTGTATCATTCCACCAATTCCGCCCCTAATTTACTTTGATGACAGTTCCAGAAGATACCACTTTGGACAGTTATTTTCAAGAATATATCATCCAACTAATTTTAAGTCCATAAGATACCATTCAATCCTGAAACACCCCTGCCCCCCGCCCCCACATCAAAAAAACGATGCTCACCCCTTTCGTAACTGACTCTCCCTCGAGTCTCTCATCTGATGCCCCCTTATTGTTGCCCTCTTCGGTAACCAAAGATTCGCCATCTTTGCCCTCACCTGACTCTCCCTCGCCAACCTTGCCCTAAACCTTAGCACTTTTCCTTCCCAAATCTACAAATTGAACACAAATATCTCACTACTCGTGGAATCGAACATTTAGGGGGCACGAGAGGACAACTCCAAGGGTTTGGCCATGGTTGTTGAGAGGATCAAAGGCTCATCATGAGTCGAATAGGATAAGGGGAAACAGACGAAGAAGACGGAAGTTGTGTGAGGAATTGGGGTTATAGTGGTGGCAGTGGTGCTTGTTGTTAGAAAAATAATAAAAATTATTTTCCTATTTGTTGAAATTATCTGTTTGTTAGTTAGTGGTTATTGTGACCATTATCTGTAGTAGAGCAGTGACAACGTGGGTTTTTTTTTCTGTTTTGTAATTTGCCTATTTAATAGGTCTTTCGCAGTTAATGAAGAATGGTGTATCAGATTCCCTCAGGGTTACACACAAAATATTTCTATCAGTGGTATCATAGCCGATCAAAAAAAGGAGTAAGTGAGTGAGAGAAAAGAGAACGTTATTTTGCATCACCTACACCATTGTTGTTTTACAGCAGTAAACAATAATGTCAAATTACGAGCATTTCGTGCAACCCGTAATTCCTCATTTCGATGGTCATTATGATCATTGGATCATGTTGATGGAGAACTTCTTGAGATCCAAGGAGTATTGACAAGTAGTTCAGAATGGAGTGGCCGAACCCGTGACAGGAACGACTTTGACAGACGCACAAAAGTCCAAGTTGGAGGCGCATCGATTGAAGGATTTGAAGGAAAAAAATTATTTGTACCAAGCAATTGATCGTTCAATCCTAGAAATGGTCCTTTGTAAGGATACATTGAACCATATTTGGGAGTCCATGAAGAAAGAAGTATCAGGGAAGGACGAGAGCTAAGAAACAGCAGCTTTAAGCTCTTCGCTCGGAGTTCGAGATGTTACGCATGAAATCTTGAAAGTCAGTCTCAGAATATTTCTCTAGGAAAATGACAATTGTCAACAAAATGCGCATCTATGGTGACAAGGCAGATGATGTCACCATGGTTGAGAAGATACTTCATTCTATGACACCGAAATTTAATTTCGTTGTCTACTCTATTGAGGAAACCAATGATGTTGATTCACTGTCAATTGATGCATTGCAAAGTTCTCTGTTGATTCATGAGCAAGAATTGAATCATCAAAAGAAGGAGGAGGAACAAGCTCTAATGGCTACGAGTGGCTCTTTTTCTTCAAGCAGAGGAAGAGGCAGAGAAAGAGGAGGAACCAGAGGAGGCAGCAGAGGAAATTAAAACCATGAAGGAAATCAAGAGAATCAGTCCTTTGATTCTTAGAGAGGAAGAGCACGGGACCGAGACCAATCAAACTCAACATCTGTTAGACCAAAGTCTAACGTTGAGTGTTATCGATGTCACAGGTTTGTTCACTATAAATCTAAATGTTGGACCAATCTGTCAAGAAACGGTGGGGAGAGTTCGAAGTTTGTAGAAAAAGATGAAGATATTTCTTTATTAATGGCTTGCAATGCCGAGGTGAAGGTGAACAGAAATCTTTGGTATCTTGATACCGGATGCAACAATCATATGTGTGGAGACAAGTCAACCTTTTTCAGGATCGATGAATCTTTTTGAGATCAAGTCAGATTTGGTGACAGCTCAAAGATCTTGGTTTTAGACAAAAGGCAGATAACCATTCACACGAAGGAAAATTGTGTTCAAACAATTTTCGATGTTCTTTTTGTTCCAGAGTTGAAGACAAATCTGCTCAGTATAGGACGATTGCAAGAGAAAGGATACGAGATCGTTATCAAAAATGGAATCTGTCGTATTCAAGATTCCAAATTGGGCTAATCGCTCAAGTTTCAATGTCTCCGAATAGGATGTTTCCACTCCATCTCAATACTGTTACTCAATCCTGCTTATCGGCGCACGAAACTGGGTGATGTGGCTTGACTATGGCATTATCGCTATGGTCACTTGAATTTTGGTGGCTTGAAGACTCTCCAACAGAAGGGTATGGTTTCTGGCCTTATCAATTTTTCTACTCCTTCAGAAGTATTTGAAGATTGTGTTGTTGGTAAATAACATAGAAATTCATTCTCACACGGCAAGACTTGGAGAGCAAAGAAGAAATTGGAACGGGTACATTCTGATATATGTGGGCTTATTAATCTATCTTCTGATGGAGGTAAAAGATATGTCATCTTTTTTATTGATGATTATTCCCGGAAGACGTGGATCTATTTTTTGCAGGAAAAATCTGAAGCTTTGGCAGCATTCAAAGATTATAAATTGATGGTTGAGAAAGAAGCAGAATGTTTTATCAAAATTCTCCGTACAGATCGAGATGGAGAATATAGTCCTCATGATTTCGTTAATTTTTACGAAAATCATGGAATTAAACGACAACTTACAGCAGCTTATACGCCTCAGCAGAGTGGCATATGTGAACGAAAAAATCGCACTATTTTCAACATGGTGTGTAGAGTTTTGGCAAGGAGTGGCATCCCGAAACGGTCAATTGAAGTATTCATATCTTGAACAAATGTCCCATATTTTCTGTTCAAAATATGACACGCGAGGAAGCATGGAGCGGACGGAAGCCTGCAGTTGACCATTTCAGAACTTTTTGGGTGTATTGCATATGCTCATGTTCCTGATCAGAGAAGAAAGAAGTTAGACGACAAAGGGAAGAATTTTCTGGAATAATAGGAGGTGATCGTTGATGAATGTCCTCCATTGACTGTGGCCTATTCTCCTACTTCTCATCAACATCATTATCACCGGCTAGAATAAATCTTCCGGACTCCTTTTTGCTCCATTCCATGTCTGCTCTTGATAAAAAAATAATAGGAATTATTTCTATTTATTAGGATTATCTGTTTGTTAGTTAGTGTGTTGTTGTGTTGTTAGTATATTTTTATTTATTTTCACCATTATCTGTAATGGAGTAGTGGAAACGTGATTTTCTTCTTCTATTTTGTAATTGACCTATTAATAGATCTTTCGTAGTTAATAAAAAAGGGTGTGTCAGATTCTCTCAGATTTATCTATAAAATATTTTTGTCACTTGTGGCCGAATGGGTTGTCCATTTCTGAATGAGATTTGATTTAGTTTCAATAGATTTTGTTTTGTTATGGGTGTTCGTTTCATGGGAATTGAGTCATCAGCTATGACCTTGAAAAATTCTGGCCGGGTTCCAACGTATATACTAGATTCTTCGGTTGGATTTCGATGGACATATTACTTACTCCACGAATATTCTAGTTGTTTCGACAGAGTTTCGACAGACGTGTTAGTTTCTTCGGTCAGATTTCGTCGGATGTATTAGTTATTCCGATCGGATTTAACGGACGTACTAATTGTTCAGACATACTAGTATGCATATTAGACATATTATTTGGAAAAATAGATATATTGTTTTGTGTTTGGGCGTACTACTTAGTTATAGTGCTATCTTATGGAATTTAGGGATTTAGATGATATTTTAAAATAAAATCTTTCAAGTGTTATTTTTCAAAACTCAAACATGTTAGATCAAATTCTTTGTTTCTTAACTACACTAGAGAACTACACCGTGATACAAAAATTGTGATAAAAATTAATATTTAAAAAGTGAATTAATAAAATTGAATAAAATTGTATCTATTTTATATAAAAGAATTATAGGATTTTTTAAAAAATTTTAATCCAATGATTTTGTTAAATTTGATATTTTTAAATTCTTTTCCGAACCATTAAATTCGTAATCTAAATTCAAAAAATTTATCGGATAAAGATTTTTTTGATAGCAGATGGATTGTTTATAATTTTGATAAAACTAAAGTCAATTATCCTTTAAAATTTTTGAAAAGACCAAAATACCTTATAATGTTATGTCGTGTCATTATGTTTGACATTCAAATAGTTTACCATCGGAAAATTTTTCATGATTATATATATAATATATTTAAAGGAGCAAATCTCCAGAGTAACAAGTCAAGCTCAAGTGCATCAATAACTCGCCATGGTCACAACATCATCTCATTATTAATTTAAGGCAATTCAAACCAACTGTAGGTGATGCCTAACGATGTAAGCTAATTTCAGTTTTCACGCAATTTTCTACTTTAAATTTTCATTTTCCCTTTAATTTTCTTTTCTTTTCATTGACCTGAATTTAATGATGAATAATGTCTTTGAACCCCAAGGCTTCTCAAATTTTCATGTCAAGTCCTTCATCATCAATTCTCCAATGGTCTTTTTTTTTTTTCAAAGCAAGCTAATTAAGCAACAGTGACAACCAACTGAGACGGATTTTTCCAAGCCATTATGATCCTCGACGATATCTATCCAATGACATGTGATTGTTCGATAATGCGACAATCGACTACTCATTGTCGATTAAGTTTCGTGATCTTTCTTTCAAGCATTTCAAGAATATAATGGCAAAGATACAACAAAAGAACGGACAAACCTAACTAATCAAACTCAACGATTAGGTCTTAACGGCCGAAAATGAATTGGATACATTGCTTACATGAATGGGTATGGTTACATTCATTGTTTCATGTATATTAAGAAAACAGATGCAGTCACTGCAATCATTTTAATACATTTTCTTTCCACACAAAAATATGATACTGAATCAGTTAACACATATAATTGTCTGTAACCGTTGTCATAAAAGTTGGTAGGTGCAACACACACATTTTCTTTTATAAGAAATTTATGCATGTTATCTATGTAAAAGATACACTATACATGCTTTGATTTAACTTTAGGACTATGCTCTTATGTGTGACTCAGGTGGGACACTTGTATGGCAATGAAGAGTGCCTCGTGTTTGAACTCTGAACTTTTCTGTTTTGAAATCCAAGTGTGGTCACACCCAATAGATTTGGTGGGAAATTTTAGTCATTTTGGTGCACATTTGTTATAACTATATGAAAGAAAAGATGTATTTATTTATTTATTTTTAAATTAAAAAACACAAGTACAAGTAGTTCCTATAAATCACTTTCACTTTTCCTTTTTTATTTTTGGGTGGGCGAACTTCTACACAGTATAGTGCGAAGGAATGTGGACCAAAAATATCTCTATCGAAATATCTGGCACCAGTTTTCTGAAAATAATGATGATAATTAATGTAATTTGGAGATGATCCGATTTGATAATTATATTTCGAAAGTTAAAGGTGTTCGAATCCAGCAGGGAGGGAATACGCTTGAGAGGTCTTGTATCATACTTGATCATAGAATAAATAGTGATTAATTAGTTGAATGACCCTAATAAAAATATTGATCATTAATCAAAGTTTTATTAAATTTTTATTATTATACTAGCACCATTCAATTGCGTCGAAAGTTACATTCTTTTTTTCTTTTTTTCTTTCTTTTTTATTTTCTTTTTTTTTTTTGTGTGTGTGTTGTGTTTCTCGAGTTATTTTTCATCCTCGGATTTCCCCTGCTATCATAAGGTTTTTAAAATGGAGATCGGAATTTCTTAATTCTGCAATTTCATTTCATTTCTGTTAAGTTATAATCACAAGACATACTATAAAGTGGGGATGAATCGAATATTTAATTTTTTTTCAATTTCTTATAGTGATGTACTTAAAATGAAGCTGTAATAGAAACTTTTTCTTAATGCAAAACAGTTTGATATGAGCCGAATCTTATACTTTTCAATTCAAGTTTATCTATAATTTTTCTAAATGATCAAACTGAACCAAAAAAGTGGGAATGCAAATTATAAATCACACCGATATATAATGGTTCGTTTACAACTTGGTTTAAGAGTTATATCCATTCTACGAGACACACCAAGGCATTATAAACCACTTTTATAAACACACCCGTTCTCTCTTGCTCACAGCTCACCAAGAGTCTTCCTATATGGTTCCTCTCCCTTAGGATACTACCAATACAATCACCTGCTTATCCCTAGACTAGATGATCTATGCAAACTACACCCTAGCTGTATAACTCAATAACAACAATCAATACAAACCTTAGTCCAAGTTAAATCAATCACCATTCGACAAACATGACTGATAGCATACAACTCAAAAAACTATAAAAAAAATATAGGGCTTAACATCTCTATCAAGTAGTATGAAAACATCGCGTACTACAAAGATAAGAATTCATCCGATTATCTTCATATTTAAAATAGACTTTGAACCTTCTTGAATCACAAGAAATCGAAGTTGAAAACTTTTTGAAAAAAATGAACAACTCCTTAATCTCCTCAAACTCTATGTGATTAGATGATATACCAAAACGTATCTGATCATTCTTGAATAATTTTACCTTCGATCATAAACAAATCAAGAAAATACTGAAAGCCTGGAAGAACGTGAAAAATAGAAGAGAATTGGTAAAATAAAATATTTTCACCACGTTTTCCTATATTTTAGGATCTTTTTAACAAATTACAAAGGATACTCAGGGTGGGGG
>JAOVYX010003236.1:0-11128 GCA_035668315.1 Drosera spatulata
CGATGAAGATGTCATTGCCTAAATTTTACGTAAAAAAGTATTCAAACAATGAAACAAAGATCTTACTAAACACCAAAACCCCTTTGCCGGTTATTGGATTTTGGATCCTTCAAGAGTTAAGCTTTGACACTTCTTCAATCCGGTTTGATGGCACAACTTCAAGGCTTCTTGATCACAAGTAAATGAGATGTATTTTTATGAACTTTAAGATTAGGACGGAAGTAATGAAGAAATGAGATTTTCTTTGATGAATATGAAGTAGAAAATGAATGATTTGCATGGAATGAGTAGCTGTTATTGAATGGATGAAACTTTATTTATAGAATAACATGACTATATTTGATGGACATATATGACCCTAAATATAGCCGCTATATAGTTGTTGGAAGGAATATTTTGGTCATTTTCCTTGAAAAGAGCCGTTAGGAATTAACTTTCACATCAAAATTTCGTTCACGTTTCTCCAGAAATGTCAACGGAATTTACAAAACCGTCATCGGTTATATAAATACATCATCGGTTTACCATGCACAATCAGGACAGAAAGGTTGGTATCTGAGATCTGAGAAAACCGATGACGGTTTTCTGAAAACGTTGACATTAAAAACCAACAAACGTCAACGTTTTCTTTAAACCACCACCGGTTTTCTCAGATCTCAGATACCAACCTTTCTGTTCTGATTGTGCATGGGAAAGCCACCAAAAACGTTGACGGTTTCTGAAAAACCGTCATCGGTTTCTACCAACAGCTCTTTTTTTTAAAAAGGGTTTCCGGTTGATCGGGCCGGACGGATAAAAGCCCAGCCTATCCGATCAACCGGCAGTCCGGACCATAGGCCAGGCCGGACAGCGATCCATCGGGGGCAAAGCCCATGAGGCCCGTCCAACCATGGCCCATAGGCCAAGCCGACCCGTCCGAGCAACAATGCCAGGCTTCGAAGCCCAGATCGAAATCTGACCCGGCCCGGTTAATTGACAACCCTAGAATGGGTCACAAAAAAAAAATTAACTTAATTTGCCACAAAGACAGTCGTTAGTATTTACATAGAGAAAAAAAATTATTTTCTGTGTAATATTTAAAATTATTTTTTTAAAAAAATTAATAAAAATAATAGAGACGGATTTCGTCGCTAACTCACATATAGCGACGGATTCCGTCGCCAAAGGAACCCTAGAAATCGCTAAACCTAACCCTAAATAGGTTTTTTTCCCTTTATTATTAGTTCAAATGTGGTTTTGGGTTCAAATCCATTAGCATATTATATTAATTTCTTCAATTTACAGTTTTGATATTGATTTATGAATTTTTACATATTATTAATATTTAAACATAGTTTCTAATGTAATCAACCATAATTTTGGTAACTATATGTTCTAAATCTAAATTTTTTTTATCGATCTTGATTTATGTATTTTGGTGTAAGCATGCTATATCTATCATCATATAAGACAAGTATGTCTGTATAAATATTAAAAAATACAATTTAATGCAGAAAAAAATTAATTTAGCAACGGATTCCATCTTTATTAATTTTTTAAATTAAAAAATTAATTATTTTGAGACGGAATCCGTCGCTAGTATATCTAAATATAACACAGAAAATATTTATTTTACATCTAAATCGAACTAGCGACGGAATCTGTCTCTAATAGTTTTTTTAATATCTAAAAAAACAATTTAAAAAACCTAAGAAAAATATTAGAGACGGAATACGTCGTTAATGTACAAAATCTAGGAATTTTTTTTTTTTGTAAAATGTTGAAAGGAAACATATAGCGACGGATTCCGTCGCCAGAGGAACCCCAGAAACTCCTAAATTATGTTAAACCTAACACTAAACAAATTTTTTGTCCCTTTATTACTAGTTCAAATGTGGTTTTGGATTCAAATCCAATAGCATATTATATTATCTTCTTCAATTTACGTTTTGATATTGATTTATGAATTTTTACATATTATTAATATTCAAACGTAGTTTCTAATGTAATATATCAACCATAATTTTGGAAAACTTATGTTCTAAATCTAAATTTTTTTTATCTATTTCGATTTATGTATTTTGGTGTAAGCATGCTATATCTATCATAATATAAGATAAGTATGTATGTATAAATATTAAAAATTACAATTTAATGCATAAAAAAATTAACTTAGCGACGGGTTCCGTATCTAATAATTTTTTAAATTAAAAAATTAATTATTTTGAGACAGAATTCGTCGCTAGTATATCTAAATATAACATAGAAAATATTTATTTTACATCTAAATCGATACTTGCGACGGAATCCGTCTCTAATAGTTTTTTGTAATATCTAAAAAATCAATTTAAAAAACTTAAGAAAATATTAGGGACGGAATATATCGCTAATGTACGAAATTCAGGAATTTTTTTTTGCAAAGTGTTGGAAGGACACATATAGCGACGGACTCCGTTGCTAAAATATTCATTTTAAATATTATTAATTTATTTTAATAATTGTTGTAATAATAGCGACAGTTCCGTCTCTATTATTATTAAATTTAACGACTGAATTTGACTCTTCCGTCTCTAAAAAAATTTCTTTTTTTTTTGTTTTTTGGAAAAAAATTTAGAGACGGATTCCATCGCTAAGGAGTTAAAATGGAGACGGATTTCATCTGTCACTAATTTATTCCGTCGCTAAATACTATTTTTTTTTTTTTTTTTTTTTTGTGAAATTGAGCTGTAGTCGGACCAAGACATTTAAGAAGGGGTGACCTTTTGTATAGCTGATCATTAACCAGTAGAAAGTGAGGTAATTTTCTTTTTACTTTCTTAGCCGATTTATAATCTTCTGGGAGGGTTCTGTTTCTAAGGCAGTGAACCATGTCATCCATGCACAATGATTCAAAATCAACCAGGTTGATCGACTTATTACACTTCTTTTTTGGAGTTGAAATTGCTTTGGTATATAGTCGACCGAACGAAACATTTGCGATCCCTGGATTTCTGCTAAGTGTATCTGTTGTCCCATTCTCCCCCTAAGGGATTTATCGAATTCGAAATTCGGTGAATCCCTTGATAATATCTTGGGCAGCATCCTTATATCCGAAGAGCTCTTCTCCGACTTCACACCTTCCTAATATTTATCCTACAACAAGTAGGGAGTCCGAATACACATGTAATCGACTTATTCCTAGATGCTTTGCCATGCTTAACGCTGTGATAAGCGCTTCGTACTCAACTATATTGTTCGTGGCTTTAAATTGGAGTTGGACAAGAAGGAAGTTGCCAACCATCTGGGGATCGAAGTAAATCTCCTCCCCCTACACCTCAGATAAAAGAGAACCATCAGTGTATGCTCTCTAAGTAGCTTCTTCTGACTTTGTATGTGAATGGTCCTCGGATGGTGGTGTTTCGGGATCAAATCTACATTCGGTCAAGAAGTCGGTCAAAGCCTGGGCTTTTCTAGCTGACCTAGCCTCATAATTTATCCCAAATTCACTTAACTTTTATGAGTTTTTCTGAAGTTTCTGGTTTGTGTAATGCTTGTGATAGTGGTTGGTCAATCACTACTACTATGGGGTGTGCTTGGAAGTAAGGTCTAAGCTTCCAAGGTGCAACGGTTAAGGGTAGGGCCACTTTTTTGATTCGTGGGTACCTCGTCTCGACTCTGGGCAATACTTTACTAACAAAGTAGACTGGTTTCTAAATGTTACCTTCAACACGGACATGGACAGCCGAGACCGCTTCTTTCGAGGAAGCTAAGTATAAGCAAAGCTTTTCCCCTTCTGGTGGTTTTGTCAACAGAGGGATTTCTCTGAGGTATGTCTTCAACTGGTCAAAGGCTTCCTGGCATTTTGGGCTCCATGCAAAAGTAGGGTTTGCCCCTCTCAAAACTTTGAATAAAGTTAAAGTCTTCTCTCTCCCTTTAGATATGAATCTCCCGAGTGCTGCTAAACATCCTGTTAACTTTTGAACTTCTTTTTAGTTTTGGGAGGTCTCATCTTTAATATTACTTCCACCTTAGCTGGATTGGCTTCTATCCGCCACTTATAATCATATTTCCAAGGAATTTTCCTAAAGTAACTCCGAATGCATACTTGGTGGGATTCAGCTTCAAGTTATACTTTCTTAATAGACTGAAGGTTTCCTCCAAGTCGGCAGGATAACCTTGGGCTCGGACCGACTTGGTTAACATGTCATCAACATGAATCTCCATTTTTGTTTTCAATAAAGGTTGAAAGATTTATTTATTAATCTTTGGTAGGTTGTCCCAGCATTCTCTAAACCAAAAGACATCATAATGTAGCAATAGGTACCTTGTTTGGTTATGAAGGAAGTTTTTTCTTGATCCCTCTTCGCCATGAAAATCTGGTTGTACCCAGAGAAAGGGTCCATGAAGGACAATAGTTGATGTCCTGAAGTCGAATCAATCAGTTGGTCAATCCGAGATAGAGGATAACAGTCCTTAGGTCAGGCCTTGTTGAGGACGGTGAAATCGACACACATCCTTCACTTTTCATTAGCTTTCTTTACTATTATCATATTAGCTAGTCAATCAAGATAATCTACCTCTCGCATGAAATTGACACTAATGAGCTTCTCCATTTCTTCAGTTGTAGCTTGGTTCCTTTCTGGAGCAAAGTGTCTCTTCTTTTGCTTGATAGGTTTCATGTATCGATCAATAAAGAGTTGGTGTTCTATAACCTCAGGATTTATGCTGGGCATGTCTGAAGTTTGCCATGCAAAGACATCCGAGTTCTTTCTTAAGAAGGAAATCAACTCAGACCAAGTTGGCTCCTGAAGTAATGCTCCGATCTTAACACACTTTGGACTATCTTCGGGTTGTAGAGGTATGTCTACTAATTTCTCTACTGAGTCCGGACCTTTCTTTTCTTCTCTTGGATCAAGTTATAATTGTATTATCTCTCTGGGGATACGTCCGAGTTGATTTTTCTTCCTACTGGCCAAATAGCATTGGCGAGATTCCTTTTGATCCCCCAAGACTTCCCCTTCCTCGAAAGGAGTTGGAAATTTAACCATCATGTATCCTGGAGCGTTTACGTCCGAATTTGATTGAAGGTCGACCTAGGATTCCATTGTATGCTGAGGGGAGATCCACGAGAGTGAAGTTGGCTATCCGAGTTCTTATCTTCCTCGTATTCTCATCCTTAACTATTAAGAGGAGAGTGATATACCCTTAAGGAGTATGGAACTTCCTGTGAAGCCGACTAGAGGTACTTTGCATGGCTGCAGGTCTTTCTCGCTCAGACCCATTCTCTTGATTGTATTGAAGTAAATGATGTCGGCCGACAATATTGTGTCGATCAATATCTTTCCTATATCAAAGTTTTCAATATGGAAAGTTACGATCAATGGGTCTGCATGTGGAAAGGTCATACCTTTATCATCTTGAGGCCCAAAATGCACCTCGGTTTCATACCGAGTTCTCTTGGGCTCGGACACAACCGATCTTATATGTTTGACATTACCTTCTAAGAGTGAAAGGTTTTCCATCGACGGAAGTACCCCGGTAATGATATTGATCCTCGGTCTTTGTGCTGGTCTTTATTCATTTTCTCCCCTTTAGGGAGACGAATTCTTTCCCTGGTCGGTGAGCGATTTTTCTCTCTGGTGTGTGACCAACCTCGTTCTCTTCCTTGCCGACTTTGGTTTTTTATGAATTTTTTCAGATAGTCTTTTCTGAACTAGTCTTTAATTATATCTTTTAGATGTCGGCATTCTTCTGTATCATGATCGTGGTCTCAATTGTATACACAATAACGGGTCATGTCTATCTTTCCAGAGAGGAACTTCTGCTTCTCCGGTGGTTTAACGAGAAAGTTTTCATCCCAAGCCACTAGCATCCGTTCGCTTCTTAGAGCATTGAGGGGTGTGTAAATGGCAAATATTGTACCTGATTTTCTCCCATCTCTTTCTCTATTTTGACTTTCCCTCTCCACACCCCTTTCGAATTGTCGAGATCTGTTTTGTTCATCAGGATCAACACAAGGTTCAAGTCGGCTTTTTACTCCATTGGCTCGTTCTAGTGCAGCAAGGACTGCTTCTGCTCCTTCGTGTTTGTTCAACTCTTCCATAAGGTCATTACAACTTCAGGGAGACCTCAAGTTCAGTTGATATAATAAGTTGAAACTTTCTAACCCGTTGATGAGCGCTTTACCTTTCTGCTCTTCACTTACTTTTTTGACTTTTATTGCGAAAAGATTGAATCTTTTGACATAATTGGAAAGTTTCTCACCTTATCTTTGAAAAAGTTATCTAGATGATTCAAGGTGACTTTCATGTCTCGTCTGTTGATGAAGTGCTTGGTAAACAATCGAGAGAAATCCGAGAATAAATCTATGCAAGCTGGTGAAAGTGAGCCAAACCAAGCACGAGCTGCATCTTTGAAGTTGGAAAGGCTTTGCACATGATAGTGTCATTGGCTCTATAGAAATCCATGATGGATTCATAGTTCTGGACATGTGAACTTTGATCTGTGGTTCCATCATAAGTCTCCAGTTGAGGCATCTTGAACCGATCTGGTGGTATACTCTAAAGTATCCTTTCAGAGAAAGGAGAGGCTTTTTTCCTTGCGTTCTTCACTCTTTCT
This sequence comes from Drosera spatulata, assembly GCA_035668315.1. NCBI lineage: Eukaryota > Viridiplantae > Streptophyta > Magnoliopsida > Caryophyllales > Droseraceae > Drosera > Drosera spatulata. Next base: position 6,577 of record JAOVYX010003236.1, read on the forward strand.
GAGCTATCCATCTTTTTGTCTATTAAATGTTCTATCACCTTGATCACATCTTAATCAGTCTTTATGATTGACCTTTGATTTGCCGAACCGGGGCTTCATTTTCTCTGTCTAGTATGACTTTTCAAATTTCTCCAATGGCTGAACTTGGGTCCTTAGCTAAGTTTGTGTCGTAGGTCTTCTGGGTTATTCTCGAAAAGTCGTCCCGAACGAACCTTGCTATAGTTGGCCTGGTCTTAGAACGTTCTTCCTTCCCGAGTCCGAGTTGAGAATCAGAAGAAGACGGGTTAGTAATGATTACCTTCTTGATTGTTTCTGCCATCGACTTTTGTATCTCCTTCTTGAAGTTTTCCAACAAGGATAAGATTCCGGGAGGAACTTGTTCTTATTCGACGTTTTCGATCTGGTTACGAACTCGTGGGTCGCTACGAGTTGTGCTACGACTTCCCGACATGGGAGGTCCTTCGTGTTCCGAATGTTAGGAATCGTTTTCTCTACGATTGTTATTGGCTTGACTTCGGGTCTTTTATATCATCGAGTCAGAATTTCCTACCTGACGCGCCAAACTATTTGTATCAAAAACACTCACAAGATCGTATGATCATGAATCGAAAATTTAGATGATGATGATGACGGGATTGTCTGACGATGAGCAAGATCAGAAGAAAACAATAATCTTGTATTGAATATATGATTGTGAAGTTAGGGGATCTATACCTTGAACCTTTGTATTTATAGGTTTTTAACATGATAGAAGGATGATAGCCTTATCTTTTAGGAAATTTTCCTAAAAAGATATTTATGGAAATATCTTTCATATGAAAATAAAGATATCTCATGTAAAAAATTTCTAGCTCCATGGTATCCCTAAATCTGTTTATCTATTAATTATCTTATATTTTTACAATAATAATTAAAAGATGAAAATGATCATTATTTTTGTGGTCATCAACTTCTCATACACAGTTCGCACGAGGAAAATGTTATGACTTGAACCGGGAATGCCATATACACATTGCAAGTTAACTTCGCAAGAGCAATCTTGATGTAACTGGATGTTGCTAACGGTTATCTAACTTAGAATTTCAATCATTGCGTAGAATACTATAGCACTACAACTAACATACAACACGAATATTATTGATCCTCCTAGGTTTGTCAAACGAAGAAATTAGACACAAATCTCTTTCAACATTGCACATTAAGAAAAGTTCTCTGTTTACATCTTGGAAGAATTCAATGAAAACAAAGCTGCACAAGAATCCGTATAACATGCGAAAGATAAAGAGGGAAAAAAATGATGCGCTTGCATTGCCGTGAAGGGATACTTTCGAGTACCATTATTATAAGTTTTTGGTCATATTTTTTAAGCTTTATATGTACATAGTTGGATGGGTATTTGGTGGATTGCTTGAATGGCCGGCCCATTTGGTGGGTCAATCTAGGAGAAAAACCAAGGAGACAAAGAAATATATGCCTTGGGGACATGATATATGTGTATGTGAAATTGCACTTGCATTGCTTTGCTTTGTGTGTGGGCAGCACTCACTTTCCTTTTGGTGGTGCCTTTCACCAATTTTGAGTCTTCCTTTCTTTACTCTTTTCTTTAAATTTTTGGTAAATGTGGATTTGCTCTTTCCGTTGTCACGTTTCACCTAAGTTACTGAATTGTTACACTTATGTTACAATGACATTGTGAGGTTCAATCCCAGAAGTTTTGGTGGAGCTGATCGATTAAGATGGTATCTGAGATAGTTGGGACTAACTCTGATTACCAATCATATTTTGACATTTAAGATGGAACGAGCTGTGTTAGTAGCCGATTAAACAAACAAGCCGTGTTTAATTTAATGGCCAATAATTTTTTGTCTGCTTAAACAAGATTGAAAGTCTATGTAAGATTGGCTTCTCGATACATTACGATTGCCAAAATATTTCATATTCCCTCCATTTTTCGATGAATGGATTGATGAAATTTCAATTGACAAGTGGAATAATTCATGACATGGTCCATGATAGTCGTGTTCAATGTCGTAGTGGCCACTAAAACATGGCAATGTAACTTGGTCTATAAAACAAAAACCTATGTGTGTCGACTACTCATAACATAAACTTCTATCAATGAGTCCTTTTTTTTCACGTAGGCAATAGGATAGGAATTGATAAGGCAATGCTATTTGTATTCATTGACTTAATGGATTTTTTTGGTACCCAATTGAGAGAACCCTTCACCAAAAAACTTCCCTTCCTGTCAATTCATTTTTTTCCCATACTTGCTTTTCAAATGACTAATTTATCCTTAGGTGGTGTGAATATGAACGTTATGTCCTTGTCTAATTTTTTTCTAAGCTAGTGTCTATTTTAATTAGGTCTTGTTGGGCCAATAATATCCCTAGTTCATGATTATCTCAAGTCCTTGTCTTCTCATGACCATGTTGCTTAGACTTTTATCAAGGAATTAGTGCTTGTAAAAGTTGCTATTACCATTAAGAAAGATCAACTCAAGGAAAGCACACAAGATGCTGCTAGAAGACAAATGTAATGTTAAGTTAGTACCCCTCCTCCCACCTCCCATATTAAGTGCAATAACTATCACATAATTCATAATATAATGCGTTATGAAAAATCAATCAAACGATCAAATAATATTTTTCTAAATCTTATCTTAAAATGTCAAATATGGTCTAAATTACATATTACAACCCAAAATAATTATAAAAAAAAAATCATACCATGTTGTTTAGAAGTAAAAACAACACATCAATAGTTCAATAGCATAATTACGTTGTTAAATTTAGAAAAAATTAACTAAAGGTACCACTTACCAAAAAAACTCTCTAAGTATCACCCCTTCTTCTTTTTCTTTTTTTCCACGAAAATACAAAGTTATATATATTTTTCGATGAAAAACTGGTTTTTCTATTTGTTAAGATTTATTAGGATTTGATGTAAGATTTATATATATATTCATGTTCTCGCTTTCACTCCCTGTAAACTGCTCCCGTCTCCATTAGTCCGTCAACCCTCTTTCGTCAGTCGTTAGTGAGTCGTTGTCGATGCGTCGTCATCAGTACGTCGTCAGTCCGTCGTCCTCAGTTCGTTGACGCCGTCAACCCATCATCGTCATCACCGTCAGTTCGTTGTCGTCAACATCGTCAGTCCATCGTAGTCAACGTGTTGTCAACCAGTCGTCAACTGACATAACCAGTTTGTCTTATGTTATTGGATTTAAAAGTAATGATTTTTACGAAACTGAATTTTAGATATAATAATTGTATTTGAAGAAAGTGAGTTTTCATTTGAGCATGTGACACTTGATGGAATGAAATTATGATAAGATATACCTACGTAATTAAAACTTCATAGCGTCGTTAATTAAGAATTCTCTTTTATATTTATTATGAGACAAATAGAATAGTGTTTTAATTGATATACTTGATTTAAGTGATGAAAGATATGAACGGTTTATGTCATGTATCGTGTTAGGTGTTCGTATGATCATATGGACCGTGCTTTATTCAAGGGGGTGGATAAGAATTATTTGATCAATATGAAATCGATGCATTGTTTGTGAAGATAACATGCATCCACATCTTGTTGCATCACATTATCAAAATAATGTTTGTATTATCCATGAAAACGTATAGGATGATGGATGGTTATACTCACCATAAATTGGACCTGTTACATCTCCATTGGTGATATAAAGAATATAGTAAGTGCAAGGACAAAACAAAATTATCTTGTGGTTACCTTAATTGAAGTCTTGATCATGACTTGAGAATAATACTGCAAAAGAAAAGAAACATACACATGGTTGTGACTTCTATGCACATTTCCAAAGTATGTTTAAATCGACAAAATGTATTGGCTCACTATGACGATATCGGAAAAAATGTGTTTGGTTTGTTCATGATCACCTCCTATAGTCATTCTATGAGAAAACGAAAATATCAGAATTCATTCGTGGATGCATGAAACGGAATGAATTGGGATCCTCTGCAGTTGGGAGGAAAACTGCTCTTGTGCAATTTAAGATCCAGACAAATCCAACTGTTCAAATTTATTTTATGATTTAGGGATTGTTTTTGGATTTTGATTCATTTTTTAATAGGTATAAATTTTTATAAAGTTATTTTTATTAAGTTTTATTAGTTTTTTTTAGGATTGATATTTTCTTAATAGAGTTTTAAATTATTTTTTCAAATTTTTTAAATGAAAAAAAACATGTGAATAGCACTTGTGCTATTGGACTCCAACAGTATGATTACATCGTTGGATTTGAAGATCTATTTCCGAAACGAAATACGCATAATATCAAAACTATGCATACAATTTATAAACGGCATGAGAAAAAAAAATTGTGTCTAAACATATATAAGATTATGTATGGTTACATCATTGAATTTGAAGATCAATGATTTAGATTAAAAATTTATTATTTGCATTGAAAAGAGAGGATATAACATAATCCACACATAACCTTAGACTCCCTTCATCCCACATCTTTTGCACTTTTTTGTTGTTAAGTTCCAGTCACAAGAAATACTCAAAG
>JAOVYX010003237.1:0-11127 GCA_035668315.1 Drosera spatulata
ACCTCCAATATGCAACATTGAGAAGTTTGACAATTGGAAGGTTAGGATGAAGATCTACTTGGATGTCATAGACGAGAGGCTATTTGAGACCATCGTCAATGGTCCTCATATTCCTTGAAAGGCTCAATCTTCAACTTCCACAACCTTGGTAGATATCCCAAAATTTGAGTGGACAGAAGATGACAAGAAGAAAGTGGTTGTAGATAAGAGGGTCATGAACATTCTGTTTCAAGGTCTTGATGAAGATTTGTTTGAACATGTAGTTCATTGCAAGTTTGTCAAAGAAATCTGGGATGCTTTATTGGTTAAGAATGAGGGGATAAATGATGTTCGTTAGAACAGATTGTCCATTCTGGTGCAACAGTTTGAGCTCCTTACTCACAAGTTTGGTGAGACTCTGACAGATATCTTTGAGATTTTCAACATATTGTTAAACTTTCTCAAGACGTATAGAAAGGTATATGGTCTGGAGGCCTCCAATCTGAAGTTCATTCGTGCATTGCCTTACAATTGGGATTCAAAGACCACTGCAGTCAGAGAAGCAAAAGATCTGTCTGTAATGTCATTGCAAGAACCGTGTGGCAATCTGTTAAGATATCTATTAGAGATAGATGAGAAACTGTCACGGATTACTTCAAATACCACAGTAGCACTGAAGGCTTCTCAAAGCCAAGTTGTGACCAAAGATGAAGAAGAGTCTGATGAAGACGAAGAACATGAGATGGTCTCTTTCATTACAAAGTGCCTTGGAAAGTTCATCAAAAAAGGTATCCGTACATATAAGAATCACGTAACCAAGACGAGAGATCCCAAGGATACTTACTACAAATGTGGCAAGAGTGGCCACTTTATGACAGCTTGTCCATGACCTAAGGACAATAAAAAAGCCTCTGCACAAAGATCCAAGAAGTATCCAGTAGATAAAAAGGTTAGGAAGGTCAACACAAAGAAGAAGTCAAAAACAATGCTAGCAGACTCGACATGGAGTGACACCGAATCTTCACACCCAGAATCTAATGATGATCAAATCTGTCTGATGGCTAAAAAAGAATTCGAAGTGAGTCAAGTATTTGATTTCTCAGACCCGAGCTAGATTAGTATCCTTGGGGTATTGCATACACCCCCACTTAAAGAACGCAACGCCCTCGTTGCGACATCATGCACGACACATAGCCCCAGAACCTTCCCCCACTAGGCGGCTGACCTGGACCTCTTCTCCCAAGGTCCAGCATGCGGTCGCAGGGTTGTTCTGATACCATACTGTAACGCCCCGGCCGTACGTCCTGAGAAACTTCCCAGGAGGTCACCCATCCCAGTATTACTCCGCGTTAAGCACGCTTAACTACGGAGTTCTAAAATGATGGGCTACCGAAAAGGAAGGTGCACCTTGTTTGTATAGGTAGTACTATCAAACCATTTAAATATTTCCTTGGGGTATTACAAGTAGTCTGATCAAAGAAGGTGATAATTTGTCTGTCACCATTAAAAAGTTGAACTCACACAAGTGCTTTGACCAGATTGCTTCCAATGGATCCTCAAAGGAGGCAATTGAAAATCGTGACATAAACCCTCTAAAGAAGGTTAAACTTAAGAAACCCAAACCCATAGTGTTTGTTAAGGCAACCATTAGACCGTCCTTGCTCCCTCATGACCAGACAAACTGCATGAAACCTTCTATTCCCAATTGGCCAAAACTAAAAAGGACGTCTAACAAAGACTCTCCTTGACCATGCCATCATCATTTTAGGAGGAAATCTGTTCAATATCCCCAGAGAACCTCAACGCATCTTCTGAGCAGGAGGTCTACTCAGTATTCCCAGAAAGGCTCAATACATCATCTGAGGGGAAAACTTGGTCAGCGTTTCCACAAGGCTTCAAAGCCAACCAGACCTATTCATACTGTTAGATGTTATCGACGTTACAAGTCTGGATACATTGGTGACACATGCTGCACCTATCCACCTCAGAAGAGGAAATGGATATGGGTTCCTAAGAATCTTCTGACTAACCTCCTGAACCAAGATTATTAGGGACCGTCTATGAAACAAATGTCTCTCATGTAGGGGCATAATGTACAAATTTGGTACCTAGATAGTGGATGCTCAAGGCAAATGAATGGAGACAAAGCACTATTGTCTGATTTCAAGATAAAGAATAGACCACGAGTTGTGTTTGGTGAAAGTAGTACTGGTAAGTCTAAAGATTACGATACCCTTGATACAGGTACTGCTACCTTTAGCAATGTGGCATATATTGAAGGCTTACAACATAATCTGCTCTCTATTAATAAACTCTTTGACAAGGGACAAACTGTTGAATTTCACAACGACCTATGTCTTGCAAAAGATTTATCTAATCATATTGTTAAGCTTGTAGGAATATGAGTTGGAGACATCTATGTTATCAACTTTGATTATCCTGTGAAATATGACTCATGTTTTCTGACCAAAGAGCCTAAAAACATTAAGTGGCTCTGGAATGAAAATCTAACATACTTGAACTTTTAGTATATGGCCAGACTGTCTTCTAGAAATCTGATGAATGGACTACCATCTATTTCCTAAGAGAAAAGTTAGGTCTGTAAGACTTGCCAACTTGACAAGCAGACTAAATCTAGTCTGAAGGGTAACACTGATCAGATTAATTCTGAATCATTATAGCTTCTTCATATGGATCTGTGCGGTTCCATTACTACTCTTAGGGGTGACAAAACAAAGTATATTTTTGTCATCATAGATGATTATTCTCGATATATCTGTGTTTTTTTTTCTTTAAAAAGAGAGACTCATGTTGTTCTAACAAAAATTTTGAGAAAGGTCCGGAATGAAAAGGGATTGAATGTGATTGCTATAAGATGTGATCATGGAGCAGAGTTCAATAGAACAAAAGTCGAGCAATGCTGCAATGATCATGGAATTCAAAACAACTTCTCTGCTCCTCGAACACCTCAGCAGAATGAGATAGCTGAAAGGAAGAACCGGACTCTGATAGAAGCTGCCAGATCAATGCTACTTGAAGCTGGTCTGCTCAAGATGTTCTGGGCAGAAGCCGTAAACACTACATGCTATGTTTGGAATCGTTCCTTGATTCCCAAAGCATTTTAAAAGACACCTTATGAACTCTGGAAAGGGAGATTTTCTAACATTAACTATTTTCATATTTTTAGGTGCAAGTGTTATGTGCATGATAACAACAAACGCTATTTACATAAATTTGATGCAAAGTCTGATGAAGCTATCTGTTTAGGTTACTTTGTTGTGAGTTAAGCATTTCGTGTTTTCAACAAGTCTACTGGGGGTGGTGAAGAATCTGTTCATGTTTCTTTTCACGAGACTAACATTCCTTCACCAAGAGAAGCTTGTGTTTTTTATGGAGAATATGTACAGGTTTATCCACAGTCAAACAACGTTGAACAGACTGACATTACTCCATTAGATGAAGTCCTAACAGACACATCTGACGAACAAGGTCTGATAGAAGAAGCTCCTACAGGAGATCCTTTACCCAATCTGTCACCAATCCTACGTAATCAGCCTGAACAAACGACATCTGAAGATCATATGCCTTTAGAAGTTTCAAGAAAGGCTACTGGAGCCAGATGGGCAAAGCATCACTCTGTAGATCTGATAATTGGAGATAAAGATGCACCAAGGATTATCAGATCTGCAGCCAGAAATGAATGTCTATTTTCTTTCTTCATTTCTCGAATGGAGCCCAAGACAGTGTCGGAGGCTGTAATATATCCAAACTAGATAGATGCTATGCAAGAAGAGGTGAATCACTTCACCAGACTTAAAGTTTGGAATCTGATTCCCAAATCTTCAGATCATCCAGTTATAGGTACAAAATGGATGTATAAGAACAAGATGGATAAAAATGGAGTCACTGTCAAAAACAAACACAGATTGATTGCTCAAGGTTACTCACAAGAGAAAGACGTTGATTTTGATGATGTTTATGCACCCGTTGTCAGACTTGAAGGAATTCGAATATTCCTATCATATGCTGCTTCAAAGTCCATGAAAATATGTCAGATGAATATAAATAGTGTCTTTCTCAATGGAAGACTTCAAGAGAAAGTATATGTAAGAAAACCTCCTAGTTTGAAAGTAGATAAAATAGACAGATTACGGTTTGGTCACGTTTATGGGCACATGTTTGTGTGGGTTCCGTCAAATTGGACCGAAATGAGAAGTTTTGCACTTGGTCTCCTTAACGGAAGGGGTTTACTGTATATTTTTTAGTTAGATGTGCTAATGTGCTAATCTTAGAAAATTTGAGATGCTCGTATGCTAGTTTCCCTGAAATTGTGGTCCTCAAGGACCTCAACCCATCTCAACTGCTTTATGGTCTACCCAAAAGAAAACTGGGCCGTAGCCCAAGATCAATATTATGTTGCGGGTAAGGGAGATCAATATTATGTTGTACTCGAGCTGAGCCTGATCTTCTTCAGGGGGCTTTTGGCTCCTCTGACAAACCATTGGTGGCACCATTCATGCTTGAAAGTTCAACTTATATACGGTAAAAGGGGTGGCAGCAGCGGCTGGCATGCTGTCTGGAGGTTGTTGCGTCCTCACAATTTTTTCTAAAAATTAAAAAGATTTTGATTTTATTTTTATTTTTGAATTTTTTTTTTATAATAAGATGTGAGGGGAGAGCTGCTGCTGCCCCTAAGCGGACTTGTATATCCCTTGTTCAATTCCTTGTGTCAAAATGTTCATTCCAGCAACTACTATCGTTGAAACTTGATAGTACTTCTCTTTTCTTTTAATACTCCTATTAATATTGTATACACATTGTTACCTTGGATCATGCAATGTGGAATTTAATGAGACATCATGCAAGAACGTGGGGATTTGGGTTGTTTTAACAACACGCTACACGTACGATATGGGAAATACTGAGATCAAACACATGAAGATCCAAATATCAAGGAACACATGGTCAGCAGCCCAGTGATACCCCTATTGAGATACAAGTCTCACTCATTATCTAAAAAACAGGAGCTCAACGGGTCGGTCGTACCAAGTCGGACAACAAAGATCTGTCAAAGACCGAGCCGCATCTCATCTGTTTTACTCTCTTGATCCCATATTTTTTATAACGATACATGTTTAAAGACGTTTCATTTTTGTTATTATTAATGATATAAGAAAATTATTTTTGGTCCAATATCAAAATTAATAATTTAATTTATCATTAATGTTTCATAATAATTTTATAAAAAAATAATATTTAATTATCACAAACTAAACTTTAAAATACAACAACAACAAATCAAGTCGGACTTCGGACCTTTTACGTGTTAGTTTTCGGCTACCTAACACACAACCTCACCATTTTATCCGGACTTGGGATCGGTAAGTGACGAAATAAAAATTCCCAATTTATGTAGATTTAAACTTTAAAATACATACGTTCAAAAATTATGGGAATGAAGTGTTGTTGTATTAGAACCCCTTAGCTATGGTTAGGAAATACGTATACTTATTTATATTGGTCTGAGAGATTTCCTTTTTTTTATTTTTTCTGATCGTTTCTATCCTGTGATTAAAAAGCAAAAACAAAGCAGGGAAATGACGTTTGGAAGCGAGTTGCCGAGGAATGCGTATACTTATTTTTTCTCTCTAATGGAATATTGAAATGAAATGAACCACTCTTTTTTGTTTTTTTTCTTTCAATCGTGCAAAAAGAGAAACTAAAAACGACCCCCACCACAAACCCTCTTCTTCCTCCATTCATTCCACCACAAAATACATGATGATGATATGATCCAAGTTCCAACTTGCCATTTTCACATCAATATATATGGAGGTTACTGAGAGTGTGACATTGTGTTTTATCATTAACTCAGGTGACCCGATCAACCACATGTGATATGACAAATCTAAATCAAGAGATCCATTAATGTGAGAAATCCATTCGGGGGAATTCACTATTCATCCTTATTGATGTAAACATCTCATATTAATCCTATGTTTTATTTGATGGTAAAAAATTATACTTTTTCATCCCATGAAAAATATGACGATTTGACTTGATATGAAATTTTATATATATATTGAATTTATAATTAAAGATATATTTGTCCCTGAGGTTGCGTGAGAGAGAGGAGTACAAAAAAAAATTAAGAAAAAAAAATAATAAGATGAGTTGATGTAATATAGATAAACTAAAAAGTATGGATGTTTTGTAGTTTTATAAAAAAAATATCAAATATGAAAATATTTTATTTTTATGAGAGATTCAAATTAGACAATTATTATATTTTTCATGAAACAAAATATATGAATTGTGTTTAGTTTTCCATTATCGATCAAGCTCCCGGAAAATGCGAGGGGTACACACCCTCACTAATCACGCGAAATTATGAAGCAAATTGGACTATGACACATATCTAGACATATGTTACTTTCGTCACATGAAAACTGTAATATTTTTACTTTTGATATTATTTAGTACGTAATTTTATGAGCTTCGTTTTAGCATTATATTACATAAAAATGAAATTCTTTTTATTTCAAATTATACTACATAATAAAAAAATTATTATATAAAAATTTTACAAAAACATCGTTTGATCATCCCATAAGACGTATCAAAGTTCACTTTGATACGTATGTATAGTCAATATAATATATTTTTAATGGGATAAAAGAAGTATATTAATGTGACTATATTTACAGGACCTATACTGCATTGATCATTTCTGATTTCTGATTTCTCATTTCTCATGACTCATGATGCCATCTGCTTCAAACTACTACCACATTTTTAAAAATCATTCAAAGAACCTAAGAATCTGTCATACTTAATCTTAAAGGAATAAATTAATTGTTGATCAATCAAAGTCAATTTTCTCTTGTATGCTGTCTCGATTGGCCTCAGTCATTAAAATATTCGAAATTATTCTCTCCATGTTGCGTACGCAGAACAAACAAAGAAAACTATCCAAGTGATGATATGATACACTACAGGAAAAGAGATTGTTGTCAGTATAGGACTTGGCTATGATTTAAGGAGCAAAAACAAACAATCGCATCAACGATTGTGGAACGGGGTAGAGGCATCGGCAATAAAGAAAGTAAATTCCTTCAAATATTTAAACTTTATTAATATTAGTTCCTCAATGTTTTCTATGAGAAATTTGTGATCTTAGAAAATTGAATTTGATTGTATAAAAAACAATCATAAGCTCGTACGATTATGAATCGTAAATTTAGATCATGATGATTATAAGATCGTCTGTCAATGACCAAAATCACCAGAGAAAAACAACTTTGTATTAGTTATTATATATGTGTTTCTGAGATGGGGATTCTATATCTAGTATCTCCCGTATTTATAATCTTATAGAATGATAACCATATCTTGGACAGATTCTTCTAAAAAGATTCTTCAGGAGATAGTTACGAATAAGATATGATCTTTAGAAATCTTTATTCATATGTGATTATTCCCCTTAATCTTTAATAATTGCATCTTTCCTATATCCTCACAACAATATCTAAAGTTTAATGATTATTTTTGTGATCATCAGTATGCCCCCGAGTTGCTTTAAGTCGGCTATGGAGCTCGTAGTGCTTTGTCTTCTCTTCGTGTTATCCTTCGGATAACCATGATTTAATTTTCCGACCTCAAACCATTTTACCGTGTATGTTTCTGAATCATTTCTTTCTACTCAAAACGGCATATGAAGAATATAACTCATCCGTTTTTTTACATCGTTTTGGGGTGCACATTTTCAGTCCGGAATTCATTAGGATTCTCTTCATTGCTTTCTTTTCACTGGTCAATCATTCTAATCAATTCAAATTCTGCCTTGAAAGATGGAAAACCACCTTCATACTTGCGGCTCCTTTATGATGACTTTGTTATCGTCATCAATGCCCCTCGATTTGATTGTTGATGTGCTTAAGGTTTTACATGTGGCTGGATCCCGGACCTTGCTTCAAAACTAAGCGGACGTCTCTGGACAGGGTTAGGGTTTTTCATCTATTTTTACCATACATATATATACATACACCTGTTTTACCTTTGCTTTCATCCTTTCCTCCTTTTGCTATCTTTTCCTCTGAACTCTGTTGTTAGCAATCCCAGCCTGGTTCCGAGTTCGCACTTTCCTTCTGCAGGTTCTCTTCTTAGGTTGTTTTTCTTTCTCCCTTCCAAATATGACTTTAGAGAATGTCCTTTTCACTCATCAGCCTATTCATGAGGGCACTCTTTTAGATTCTTGTCATTGTCCGAGTTCGTCTATGAACTTGGAAGATGACTCTAGGGACTCCCCTTTTTTAGTTGATGTTGAATCCTCGAACGTAATTCATCTGTTTCCCTTGAACGTGATGATCAATTTTTCTGAGGTGAAGGAGGTCGACCTCGAACTCATCAAATCTACCATGGTCTTTACCATGATTTTGACCTAAAACTTTCTGGGGAGCATCCTATTTACCATAACTTTCTGACTTACCAACCCCTTTTCTATATGAACCTTTTTGAGATCGGATTCAACTTTCCTATTCATGACTTCTTATCCTCTATCTTTAGGAGATTCCTTTAGCGATAGGATTTTTTATGTATGCTAAAAAGACAAGTCTACTCGGATCCAAGGTGATTCCTGATTTATATTTTTAAGTGCTATAAAATTAATTATTTGAATGGTGAGGGATGATATTACTTTGCAGCCCAATCCGGGCTGAAAGTAATAGACAAGATCCCCGATACTCTGAAGAGATTCAAAACCTCTTTTTGTTTGGTAATCTCATCTCTTCCTAGGACAATTCCAAATCGCTGGACGTCTAACATTAATTGAAGCAGGTGAAGAAAGCAACATTGGATCCTACAGGGGAAAGAAATTTTATTGTTTCGAAAGATTACCTCAAAAAAAATGGTTTGGTCGAGTTCTTTGAATTACTTAATACTCAAAGTGGCCAAGACCATCAATTTGCTATATTTAGTTTCGTTTTGTTTTTCTTGTCGAGTTCTAAATGTTCTGATTATTGACAGCTTTTGTTCTTTTTCAGTTTCTCACACCCCTCCAAACATGCCTCCGAGGTTGGATCAGCAGGCGTGTCGCCTTGCAAAGAAAAGGGGAAAGACGGCATCGTCTGCTCAGGTTCTGACTTCAACCAATCCGATTTCGCCTGTCCCAACTTCTTAGACTCAAGCTCAGGCAAGGAAAATGGTTGTCTTAGGTGAAGAGACGCCTGAAGTAGGATTACCCCGCTCAACTGCCCCCGTGGAGGACGAATCTGGATCTTAGAGAGCCGACAAGAGGCCTCGTGCTACGTCTTGTTTGGTCTGTCCCTGCTCTTTCTATTCCAGGAGGGATCGATGTTGTAACGATATATACCCATTCTTATGGGGGGACTCCAGAAGAGAATGAAGACAGATTTTCGTATTTTAAGCCGACTTGGGAGATTGACAGTCGGGCTTCTTCCAGCTCGGTTGGTACGAGATTGAGGGTGATGCGCGAGTCTCTTATCCTCCCAATGGATAGAAATGAATTGAGATTTCCCTTCAACCTTGATGATACAGTAAATAACAGTTGTCGGGCAACGTATTAGGTATTCTTTGAGTTCAATATCTTCCATAATAGATATTTGTCTACTTTCTGATGTTCGTTCTTTCTTTTTCTTTTCTTTTTTTTTTTTCTTCTAGGCCCTTATCCATTTTCTCGGTCGTGTGCATCAAGCCAAGGCTATAAAGGGAGATTTGAAGTATTACAAAGTAAAGATCGCTGAATATGCCGACTTAAAGAAATAGTTGAAGGACCAGGCTTTGAAGTTTGCTTAGGATTAGAGATCAACTCCTTGCCAAGTTGCTGCTAAGGGATGAGGCTCTTAATGAAGTGAAGGCCAATCTGAGTTCGTTGGCTCAGGTTAAATATAAATTGTCATCTGATTTTGTCGTCCTCTAAGCTAACTTTGACAGTCAACTAGCCCATGCTCTTCAAGATAGGATTGACGAGGAAAGGACTAAAGCAATTACCGAGTTTAAAGACACGATGGAGTATAAAGTGGCGATGGACAAAAATTACGACGATGGAACTGAGAGTGCCTTTTTAGAGTTTGATCGTCGTCTCCGCAAGTATTCGGAGTGTCCTGCTCTTCAACTCCCTATTTTCGACCTTTCGAGTTGTCCTCTGATTGGTTTGACGATCCTTCTACTGAGATTGCGGCCATCCAAGAAGCGGAAGCTGAGGCCGAGCTAGCTAGGCTGATGTCGAGGCAGATAGAACTTCTGAAATTGACATTGAATCTCATGTTACTCAGACTGCGGAATCTTATTTGCCAAAGCACGACTAACTTGATATCTTGTAATCTTCATTGGCTAAGTTTTTAACCTTGTAATTTATTTTTCCTTCCATTCTTATCTTCTGTTGGATACATTTCATACTTGATTGTTCCTTAATGTAACGTCCCGAGTTTTTCGATCTTTATCTAGAAACCCACGTAGCATTACTGCCATCAGGGTCCTATAAATCCTAGGCAGGCAATTCAACTTAACCGGGTTTAGAATAAGTACTAAATAAAATTACACTTAAAGCATCATCATACTAAGCCCACAAGTTTACTTAAATATTATACAGATACGCAGCAGAATTTTAAAATACTGTCTCAAACATATTTATTACAAATATGATCATAACTTAATCAATATCCATCTTCATTTCTTACACCTGGAAAGAAGAAAAAAATAGAGAAACAAAAGAAACGCAACGCCGTGAGCTATACGGGCTCAGTAAGGTGCCGGCCCCCTTTTCAGGGGAAGCACAAAGAGATAAGAAAAGAAAACAATCTGTCCTGAGACTACAACAAAATCAGTCTTACAATAAACATTCATGATAGACCACAAATACCCTTTTGTTAACACTGTGACCTTAGCCAAACATGTAAATCCATACCTTTCTCTAGATGCTTAAGTCCGGGGTCACTCGAAACAGGGGATCAACCTGTAACGACGCCCAAGAGTCTTCTGTAGCGATATACCCCCACAACCTGACAACCTGACAACCTCACAGGGTTATCTACGCGTATAAGATGATTAGTTGCAACTACTCATCCCTGTACAGTTTAACCTGACATCTTCCCCAAGTCACAGTGTAACAACTCAATAGGATTAACAAAC